>PVJS01023212.1:0-29818 GCA_004027185.1 Glis glis | reverse complement strand
ATCCAGCACAAGTTTACAACAGAACCTGCTACGGGAGTGTCCTCATGAGTCTGGTGTTTGTTGCTAAAGAGACAATTGACACTCCTCACACGAAGGAAACTACCTGTCACCTGTGGTATATGTGGTCAGACTTTCACACGTTAATTCATCTGAAAATACACCAACAAACCACTGTGCCTATTTCCAATGGAGACGGGCCACCTTACCTTGTCATAACAGAGGCCTCCGCTAGCAGACCCTCAGGGGACCAGGAGGACACAGAGTAACTGTCAGCATGTGGGCGATGCCGCTCAGGAACTGCTCAGGGACATCTTGAAACACTCAGTCTGCGAAGGGCACTGACTGTGCGCTGTGCTTTCCTGCAGGCCCCGTGGCTCACATTCATTTTGGATGGCAATTTCAAAATGCTCGGTCCCAGGTGGCATTGCTGCTGAGCTCAAGAGTTTACATTTCCAGTCTGGATGTTCACCGGCTGTGCCACAGAGCGCCTGAGTCAGAGCTGGGCTTCGGGAAGGTCACGGAGGTGGGACACGTACTACACCTGCAGACAGCCCGTGTGTGAAATGCCCCGTGTACATGAGATGGTACAGAAAGTCGGACGAGCAGAGTGACTGAGTGTGGGTGCCCCACCCAGAGCCCGCACACCTGCAAGGCGTGTGATCCCTGTCCTCCGTTCTCTGCTCTGTCACTGGAACTCTTGGAGGAACCTCCTATTAGGATTATGCAGCTAAATAAAATCAAACACAGGTAAAGCTGTAAGATAAAACAACTGGTTTATCATAGAGGCTCAATCTCTCAGTTTTCAATATTTGGGGGTGAGGCAGGTAAGTGACATGCTTCCTTGTGTCCGACCACAGGGCGAGAGGCAGAGGGCTGCAGGGAGGGGGAAGGGCAGTTTCCATTCTTCCCTGAGGTGCTGACTTGGTTCATGGAGGATTTTTGGAATCCTGTCTCGTGACCCTCAGGTCAGGCACTGGGATGGACCGAGTCGGGGTACTTCACACTGGAGGATTTCCACATTTGGGGAGAATCGGGTCATGCCAGAGCTGCAGCCTGGACAGGTAGTGTACCTGGGACGATCATGTTGTTTCTGTTCTGGGCGCAAAGATCCCTGAAACATGAGGCCTCTCGCCAAACCTGGAACACTGGACCAAGAGCTGCCCTTACTCTCTTCCTCAAACACCACAGCCAATGGTTTCTGTGTGGAGAGAGCTGATGCCGTAGATGAGGTGGCCAAGCTGGGCGAAAGACCTGACTTTTGTCTCTATTCCAAAAATGACCCAAATGAGCTGCGGTTTCCATCACACAAAGCCGCTGTGAAGCACCAGGGAAGCTGGGACCTGGGGCCACCTCTGCAGTGAGTGCCCGCTGTCCATTGCCCTTGCTGACCATCTGGTGACAAGCACAACTGTCCACGTGGCCCCAACTGTATCGGAACATGGGACATTCCAAGCCAACTGTCACTCTGAGAGTCGCTTCCCTCAAGTGGCCAGCCCTGTGCCAGCAGTTCCTGGTGACATTTGGACAAGAGCCTCTGGGCTGGGGTCTGTGGTCACGATTCGGGGCTGTGAGCCACACCACCTCAGTGCTGATCCAGCAACTCTGCAGCCTGGACTCGGCTCTGCTGCCGTGGGCGCTGGCTGCGGTGACTAAGTGTGCCTGTCCCTGCTCCTTCCTTCCTCATTGTGTTATGGTTTTGGGTGGTCAGTGGTTGCATCACCCCCCAGTTGTGGGTTCTTCCCCGGCAATTATAGAAACAATAACTGGGAGACTCCGTTGGAATTTAGTGCAAGGCAAAAAGATTTATTGCAAAAGCGAAAGTAACAGAAAGAGGGAGACACATGATGGAGAGCTCGGAACCGAGAGAGACTCTCTCACTCTTTGGAAAATGCGGAGCTTATATGGGTTTTCCTAGGTCTAGTTTCTTTCCCAGCCTGGTTGCTATCTTTGCTTATACCAGCATAAAATGCAGGTGCCTGTCCAGCCCGCCTTGTTAGCATCCATGTGAAAGGGTAATGTTTCTTCCCAAGTCTGGTTCTCAAGCCCACGGCCTTCAGCGTTTCTATCTTTGTTACCAAATTCATCAATAGGCCGGTGTTGTTCTTTAGTCTGTTCTTTGTTCTGATATCACCTGTGACTATGTGAAAGGATGCATATTGTTTCTTTGAATTCTTTAACTTCTTTGTGGGGCGTCTTACTTTTGGTTTCAGATTTATCTTGCTGCTATGCTGACAGGCAGCGTCTTCCTGTCTATGAAGCAGAGCATGCTCTTTAGAGCAAAGTAAATCATCTAGTATAAGTTTGAATTATTTACTCATAACTGGATCAATTGTGGCCCATCCCTATACCCTGCTCATCTTTCCTGAGACCCCACAGTGGTAGGGGACAGATTCCCATCTCTCTCAGAGGACCCCTCGGCCTTATGACCCACCCCAGGACCCTCCATCCCACTCTCACCAAATGTCCACCCCTCTAACACGGTGGTGCTACCCCTGACCCCACCCCACATTGATCATAAACAGCAGCAGTTCTGCCCCTATCAACCCCATGGGCTTCCCATGGTAAAACCCCAGTTTCAGCTTTTAAAAAGTCTCTGAATCAGGATTGCTCGTGCATGGTTCTGGATTTGGGCAGCAACATTTAGAAGAGTTTGGCTTTTAGTTCCCATTTCTTAAATGTCTTGGTGAGTTCGTTACCGTGACTCTCCACGAAACCACCTAGTTGTGTTCTCTGTGTATGTAATCACTGGAAGTGTCCACACACAGGATAGCATCGCTTCTGTGTAAAGTATTTGATGGAATCAAGGGAGACACTGTTACAAATTATTGCATTCTGGAAAATGTAATATTCTTATTTGATGGCTTCATTATACTTCATGATATAGTGTACATCAATGACAACTTGTTGCCTTCTTTTAAAAATATATGCATGACTATATATGTATAAGCGGGAGTCGATGAGAGGGCTGATGATAGGATATTTAATTATAGACCAAAGCACTGTGTGAATCTGCCTAACAGTAGAGATATCTGGTTCTTGTGTAATTTATTAAAAAACATTTCAATTTATTGATTTGTTCAAATGTATGTTATATATAAATCTGCATGGAGATCACCTTTCAAAATGACAAAACAAAATAGATTCATGGAATAATATAATGTTGATATATTAAATAACATGATATTCAATATGTATTAAATATTATGTTTTCCCAGTCCTCCATACCTTAGTACAATTAACAAGAGAGTATACTTACTTGTGTAGGGAGCAGGAAGGAAAATACAAATGAGAGAAATGTTAAAAACTGAATATTATGAATATGAAAAGCAATTATCTTTGTTAAGAATAGCTAAAGTAGTGCCGGGCGTGGTGGGGAACACTTATAATCCCAGTACTTTGGGAGGTGGAGACCGGAGGATCCGGGTTCGCGGCCAGCCTCAGCTCTCTGTCTGTCTGTGTGTCTGTCTGTCTGTCTCTCTCCTTAGTGAGGCCCTCCGCAACTTCGTGAGACCCGGTTTCAAAATAAAGTATAAAAAAATAGGGCCGGGGGCGTAGCGTGGAGGTAGTATGCCCCTGGGTTCAATCCCTGGTACCGCAAAAAAAAAAAAAAAAGAATAGCTAAAGTAGATGAGTATTCATAAAGTTTTTTTACATGTATCATTTTACTTGATCTTTGAAATCTTACAAGGTAAAATGCACATTCATTCAAGTTTCACAGCAGAGGAATCCAGCCTCAGAAGCCTCATCTGGGTGGCACGAGTTCACAAGGCCTCTAAACATGCAGGTGGGATTGCTGCCCAGTCCTCCCTCGTGGGCCAAACCCCTCCTCCCCTTATTTATTGCTTCTCCTGCCTCATATCTGGGTTGGAAATCTGCTTGCCATCATGGAAGGTGGCATTCACCAAGCCAGCCTAACCAGATGGAAGGAAGTGGGGTTCTCCAGATACCCTTGGAAGAGCTGCTTTGGTTTGCAATGAATGACCCTGCTCAATTAGACAAGAGCAGGTCTGCTTTCCCGATGAGCTAGTCCCACACACAGTGTTCCAAGGTGACTGTCCCGTTTGGCTGAAGATTTGCCTAATACCCAGCAGCCTTTCAGTACAATAGGAGACATGGCTGTATTTACTCCAGCTACCTTGTCTGTAAGCAGTAGAACATTCTAATTCCAGCCTGGATTTTGTCAAATATCTGTCATTGGAAATTTAGGGTGAAGACCTTAGCTCTGGGGGTCCCTACAGTGTAGGTTCTGCCACCCACCCTACCATGTCAGTCAAAGAGAAGAGCGTGGTGAAGGCAGGAAGGACGTTTTAATCAGTACAGCTAGACCTGGAAAGTCGGGGGACCCAGGTTCTCAGCCCTGTCTTCAGGGCTGCTGAGAAGAGCTTTACATTTCAGTAGGGAAGGAACAAAAAGAGGTTGTAGGGCACCAAGCAGGCACATTCTTGGTCAAACAGTGGTCTGGTTGATCATTATCTCAGGATTGTTCAGGTGGGGCTTTGTCTGTGATAGGAAAGTTGCTTTTGCCTGGAGGTTAGTTTTGACTCTTGTCAGAAGATATTTATCTGTCAGACCTGTTCTTGGAATCTGAGGTGAGCGCAGGAGAGAATGAGTCAGGGCAGAGAAAGATGAAATTCAGAGGCAGAGATGCCAAGTTTTTATCCTGCTTCCAGTTACCACTGGACCACTGCCAGCCCAAGTGAACAGTCAGCACTTTCAGCAAAAGTAGGACCAAAGTCCTCTTCCCGAGAGCACAAAGCCTAGCCTAGCACCTGGCTGCGGTGGCCCAAAGGGTCTGGGGTGTCATCCTGACTTTCAAGACTGGTTCTGTAATTTAGGCCAAACCCTTCACCCCAGGTCTCAGCTTCAGAAGAAAAGGGTGTTCTAGCTCTAATTTGTATATGAAAAGCTGCTTATGCATTCCTCTCTCATTTCATAATGTTATTCAACAAAGCCGAGTGCTCCAGAGAAGGAAAAACATGCTGTCCACTATTTCTCTGGAAGGAAAAAGAGGATGGAAACATCCCTCCCACCACTACTATTTATAAAGAGATTCTATATGGCCAATAATTGGAGAAGAAGCTGGAATATGATTCGAGAAATTGCTAGTTCACGGGGCACTTCTTTCTCAACTACCTCTCACTTCCAAAGGAATGATTGTTTGCCCGGTAACAAATACAGCATAAAGGGATCCTCACCATTTAAAGGTATCCTCTTGGAATTTCTGCAAAGCTCATGATTCATTTTTTTAATAGCCCCATATTTAGATAAAGGAGGAATGTTTTCAGTTGTTATTCAGAAGAATACCCAGATTTTCCAAACCTCATGTGAGTCTGCGTAGGCATTCCCTTGGAGGTTTTATGAGTTTTTTGTCTCTTTGAAATATTGACATTGCAAATGTTCCACAAACTCTGTAGCTTAAACAATGTAATTAAAATCACGGGTTCTTAGGAGGCCACAAAAGATAAGCAGAGTAGGTAATGTTGAGCAGCTATTTGGGGACGTTCACATGCATAAATTGCAGTCGGGGAATTGGTAGGAAAGAATTGGGATCAGTGGAGACAAAAAAGAACAAAGGAGCGGTGCTTGTGGCACCTGCGAGCGGGGCCTACGGGAGCCACGGTGGCGTCGGAGTTCTGCTGCAGCCACTGCGCGTTAACCGCGTTGCTCTGGGTTAGCCCATGCGCCCTGGGTTAGCCACGCGGTTGTAGAGCTCAGGAATCCTTCCTCCGCGCATCGCAGGCCCCTCGACATCTGCCCACGGCCCTCTTCAAGGCGCCTTTCACATCCCTGTTCCTCAGACTGTAGATGAGCGGGTTCAATAGAGGGGTGAGGATGGTGTAGAAGGCGGAGAAAACCTTGTCCTTGAGCGGGGTGTGGTAGGCTTGTGGAAGCATGTAGGTGTACAAGGCGGCCCCGTAGAACAACGTCACTGCCACCACGTGCGACGAGCAGGTGGCGAAGGCCTTCCTCTTCCCTTGCGCCGAGCGGGTGCGCAGCACAGCGCGGAGGATGCGGGCGTAGGAGGCCAGCACCACGGTGCAGGGCAGCAGCAGCATGGTCACGCAGCACGCGTACATGACGCGCTCGTAGGCCGCCTTGTCCCCGCAGGCCAGCCGCAGCACGGTGGGCGCCTCGCAGAAGAAGTGGTCGATCCGGCGGGAGGCGCAGAACGGGAGGCCCATGGTGATGGGCGTGAGCAGCAGGCTGTCCAGCACGCCGCCCAGCCACGCGCCCGCCAGGATCAGCCCGCACACGCGCCGGCTCATGAGCGCGTGGTAGCGCAGCGGGCTGCAGATGGCCACGTAGCGGTCGTAGGCCATGAGCCCCAGCAGGAAGAACTCGGCCCCCACAAAGCACATGTAGAGGAAGTACTGGGCCGCGCAAGCCGCGAACGAGATGGTACCCCGGCCCACCACATAGTCCAGCAGCATCTTGGGCACGATGGTGGAGATGTACATCATGTCAATGAAGGAGAGGTGGCTAAGCAGAAAGTACATGGGCGTGTGCAGGCGCGCGTCCGTGTGGATCAGGAAGATCATGACCCCGTTGGCCATCATGGCCATGAAGAAGATGGCACAAACTACGGCGAAGAGAAAGCCCGAGGCTCTGCCATGAGCGAAGAGCCCGGTGAGGGTGAAGTCACCGTGAAAGGTCCTGTTCCCATCCATGGGGTCGAGTTCGCGCTGGAGGCACAAAAGGAGACGCATGGAGCTCATGAAAACCAGAAAGATAAAAATCAATCAGGTAACGATGTGTGCATAAGCCGGTGCAGTGGCAAACACCTGTAATCCCAGGACCTGGGAGGCTGAGACAGAAGGATCGTAGGTTCGAGGCCAGTCTCAGCTACTTATCATGGCCCTCAGAAACTTAGCAAGACAAAATAGGGCTGGGGGGGGGATTGCTCAGAAGCAGGACGTCTCTAGGTTCAATCTCTAATAACACACACACACACACACACACACACACACACACACCACACACATACCCTGCCTCCTGGGGAGTGTAGTGAGTTTGCCTAGCATCCTCAAGGCCCTGGATTCCATCCCCAGCACCACAAAATGCATACATATGTACTTACTTCCTGCAGAGCAAAGGAAAGGACCCATAGTGAAGAAACAACCCACAGAAAAGGAAAAAGTATTTGCAAAATACACATCTGACAAGAGGTTAATATCCAGACTATATAAGGAACTGAAACAAAATAGCAAAAAATAAATGAATGAAAAATAAAGCAAAACCTCAAATAATCCAATTAAAAGTGAACAAAAGACCTGAAAAGACATCTCTCAAGAGAAGTCATACAAATGGCAAACAGGTATATGAAAAAATGTTCAGTATCATTAACCATCGAGGAAATTCAACTCAAAACTACAATGCAAAGATCTTCTCCCATTATATAGGCTCTTTAGACTCTTGATGGTTTCCATTGATGACAAGAAATTTTTAATTTACTGCCATTCCATTTATTAATTCTTGTTTTAATTTCCTGAGCTTTCAGGGTCTTATTGAAGATGTTTCTACCTGTGTCTTTATGTTGGAGTGTTGAACCTATGTCCTACTCTAGTAATTTCAAAGTCTCTGGTCTAATTTCCAGGTCTTTGATTCATCTTCAGTTGACTCTTGTGCAGGGTGAGAGGTAGGGATTTAATTTTATTTTTCTACAAATGGATAAACAGTTTACCCAATGCCATTTGTAGAAAAGGCTGTCTTTTTGCCAACATATGTTTTTGGCCCCTTTGTCAAAAACCAATTGACTATAAGTGTGTGGATTTGTTTCTGTATCTTCTATTTTGTTCCATTGGTCTATGTGTCTGCTTTTGTGACAATACCATGCTGTTTTTATTACTGTAACTCTGTAGTATAATTTGACATCAGGAATTGTGATGCCTCCTGCATGGTTCTTACTTCTGAGAATTGCTTTGGCTATTCTGGGTCTTTTGTTTCTCCATATGAAATTTAGGACTGAGTTTTCTAGGTATGTAAAGAATGGGTATTTTGATAGGGATTCCATTGACTTTTCAGTTCACTTTTGGTAGAATGAACATTTTGATATTTATTCTTCCTATCCAAGAGCATGGCAGATCTTTCCATCTTTAAAAATTTTCTTCTTTTTCTCTTTTTAGTGTTTTATAATTAAAAATAAAATTTCAATGCAGTAGCACCTCACCTCAGGATAGCTCTTATCAAAAAGACAAAAAATATAACAAGTGCTGGGAGGGTGTGGAGAGAGGGGACTTTTGTACACTGTGGGTGAGAATGTAAGGTAGAACAGCCATTAAGGACAACAGTATGAAAGTTCCTCAGAAAATTTAAAAAAATAGAATTACAGTATGGTCCAGTAACCAATACTAGATATGTATTCAAAGGAAAGAAAACCAGTATGTTGAAAAGATGGCCACGCTCCCATATTTATTACAGCACTACTTACCAAAGTCCCACAGTCAGGATATGAAATCAACCTAACTGTCCAAAATGAATGGGTAAGGAAAATATGGTGTATATGCACGATGGAATATTATTTAGCCATAAAAACATGAGATCTTGTCATTTGTGACAACCTAGATGAACCTGTAGGATATTTTTGTCAGGCACAAAATGACATAAGTTAGGAACAAATATCATATTATCTATTTCATATGTAGAATATGAAAAAAGGTCTTCTAGAAGTAGAGCGTGGAGTAGTGATTGAGGGCAGGCTAGAGGCTGGGGAGAGGAAAGAGAAGGGGATACGGGGGGAGATTGGTCAACAGGTGCAAAGTCACAGCTATATATGAAGACCAAGCTGGCCCTTCTACTGCACAGTAGGGAGATTATAGTTAATGATAGTATATACTGTATTTCAAAGTAACTATAAGAGATTTTGGATGTTCTTATCACAAAATGATAAATACTTTAGGAGAGGGATATGATAGTTCCTCTGATTTTGTCATTACATAACACATACATGTATCAAACCATCACTGTACCCAATAAATATCTATAATTATTATGTGTCAATTAAGAATAAAGCATTTAATATTAGACACATTTTAGTTGTCAGTAATGTATGAATCAGGAAGAAGATAATCTCAGATACATTGGGAGAATAAACAATATATCCCGATATTTGTGTAGAAACACAATTTTAGGGAACTATAGGAGATTTATTTAGGGAAATGGGGTACAGTTTAAGAGAAGGCCATGATAAAGGGTTATGTTCCAGAGAAAGGCTCTGGAACAGTCCATTTCCGGAAGTGGAAAATGGCCTAGAAACACATTTTTTATTTTAATTTTGTGAAACAAAAGAAGGAAGATGGAAAAAAGTATATAATATAACTACTAGTGAGCAATTAATTTGTTTAGAATATATGTTTAAAAATAATATAAATATGATTGGCACAATTGCACAGAATTCAAAGTAATTCTTAACAACAACTGTGCATGTGTGTGCATGTGTGTGTTTGTATAGTGAGGTCTGAAAAGGGAACACTGGTGACCTCCATAAAAGTAGACCTCATCTACATGGAATAGAACATGACGAAGTTTCAGGAAATAGCTTTCATTCACTCCTCCAACCAGTTACCATGAAGCAGCTCTTCCCTAATGTTGGGGATTGAGCTGGTATTAATTGCTAATAAGGGTGGTATTAATTGCTAATAAGAATAACCTATACTTAGGCAAAACAATAAAATCCTTTTTTTCCCTGTGTCTAGGCTGTCAGCCGAAAGCTCCAGCGAAAGACTGACCTTGTCAGCTGGAAGTTGGCTATTAGCCCGGGGCGGGAAGATAAGGTGCAGAACACTGAATGCTGAGAATTATAGAAACTTGCACTTGGAAAAAATTCCGCAGACCCTCACAAAGTTCAGACCAAATTAAAAGATGAAAAACAGGCAGCATTAACCCAGTATTGATTACTAATAATAATGCAAAAGTAGTTAAAGCCTTCTTTAGAAAGCAGACACCCATGTTACAAAACAAGCCGGCAACTACAGGGACTGTTAAGCAAACAAATTACCATAAGAGATAAATATGTTAAAACATACACAAGGAAACAAATGTCAAGACTTTCATTTTGAAGAGTTAGTAAAAATGAGCAAAGAACAGTGCGGGCCATGCAGCCCCATGATCAGTGATGTGAGACCAGTCTATCTTTGTGAGGATGAACAATATAGACCACTGAAAGAGCTAACGCAGCAAAGGTAACAGAGCAGGCCAGACCTACTTTTTGGTGGAAAAGAAAGACTATTGGCTAGCAGGATAGGAGGAACAAGATAATAAAATCCTATAGAAACATTGCATTTTCAAAGGCAGAGTGTGTCTCACCTCTGAGACACTCCATCACGTCTCTCTGACGTAGTGCTTTCCTTGCTCTGTCCCCCTGTCCTTTCTATCTATAATAATAAAACCTTGCTTAAGTTTGCAGGAGTTCTGGCTTTTTTTTTCTAAACTAGCCAAGAACAAGAACCCATGGCAACATCATCCCAAACCGTAACACCAAGACCTATACACACAATCAACTCATGTCCCTTCTCTGCAGAAACACTTAGGGGAAGGAATGATCGTAAATAAACTCAGATACAATTCTCAAGAGTCTATCATTTTTCTCTCAGTGAATGAGTTGGGAAAGATAGATGTTTACAACTCCAATAAAAGGCTAACTACATAGATAAGATAATTTTGAAAAGCACTAACAAAATTGGCTAGAAGTATTAAAATGGAATACCAAGAGTGTGTATGTGTGTGTGTGTGTGTTCTAAAATGCTGGAAAATATGAAAGAACAATGCCATCTATAATAGCACAGGAGGTTTAAAAAGGCATATAATGAGATTCGATAGAAAACAACTCTGTTAACTACAGCTACAACACTAAGCAGGATAAACATCCCCCCTTTTAAGGCATATGTTCACTCTTCAGAGAAAGCGAAACAAATAAGGAAAATAATTGGAAAGGGTAAAAGATGTAAAAAAAAAAGTGACAAATATATATAGAATATAACAAGGTGATGTAAATGGAGCTTTCTCCTCCTCCTTCTCTTTCTTTTTGGTACTGGGGATTGAACCCAGGGGCATTCTACCTCCGAGTACACTCAGAGGTACACTCTGAGTTACACTCCCAGCCCCTTTTTAATTTTTATTTTGAAACAGGGTCTCGCTAAATTGTTGAGGGTTTTGCTGAGTTGCTCAGGCAATCCTTGAACCTGCTATCCTCCTGTCTCAGCCTCCCAAGTACTGCGATTACAGGCATATGCCACCACTCCCAGCTAGGGAATAGTTCTTTAATTTGCGTTTTAAATTAAAATGCATCACATTCTTAATATATTACCTTGGTCCACATATTATAATCTTTTTTACCAAAATATATTAGAACTCTAAAATAAAACAACTGGTTTACATCTAAGCCAGAGAATTTGAAATACTTAAACATATGCCTGAAATACTTAGAGCAAAGGAAATTCAAACTTGCATCAAAGTAAACAGATTATGCACAGAAACCTACAGGATACAAAGATGTAGCCAGGCACAGTGCTATAGCACTCAATACAGAGATTTTACTCAACACCTTAGAAAAACATCCACAAAATAAATTTAAATAAGAGGAAGAGAATACAAAATATTTAAATAGAAATTCATGTTTCTAAAATAAGTAGATGTTTTTTAAAAATATAGCACATAGGTGAGTGTTGGGTATAGGTAAGATGCAGATTCAAATAAGAGAGATGGACCTTAGAACTTGTATACAAAAGCAAGAATATCACAATTTGAAGGTAAAGAATAAGACTTTTAAACACATAATCTTCAAAACAACTACCTCAAAAACTTAAGTACAAGAATTAAATTCATTTCTTTAAGAAAACTTTTGTGCAGTATTTGAGTCTCTTTTACAAAGATGCATGTCGTTTTGCAAGCAGAAAAATATGATTAAATAATCATAATATCAGTAAAATTTTCAGTGTGAGAAAGTAGTCAATGTACCCTGCTAGTGTGAGTGTAAAATCAAACAATGCTAGTGGAAAGGTTTGGTAAAGTTTATTAAACATATTTGAAAAGCACCTCTGCTTTAGATACTTTTATTAATTTTTGTCAGGAAATGATAGTGTGAGGACATGTGTATATGCAAAGATGTTAAATAAATTAGAAACACTAGATGATCTACATTACAAGGTTGACTAAATTAAACATTACTCAGTGTACATTTCACCCATTGATAATGATGAAGGTTATTTGTCAGGTAAACGTGTACAATATGTTTTTGAGTAAGAAACATATTACTGTCTCTCCTCAGACATATTTGTATATGCATAGACAAAAAGCAATGTCCTGCACTTGGCCTAACTAGTCTTGAATTGAGATAGGAATAAATGAAACCAAGGGCAGAAATGAAGCTCAAGGACTACTGAGTTGAATGGAGAGGGAATAATGAGAATGCACTTCGCCAGAGCACCCTAGAGTATGATTTGCTTCACTTGCTATCTAGTATGAACTTCGCATTTCACACCTTTCAAATGAGGTGGACTTGACTGTGCTGGTCATCAGAGGTCTGTAAAGACGTCCTCAGACTCTCTGTGATCCTCTGCACCCACACTACCCTAGCCCCATGACTTGTCTTCCTCTGGGTCCCACCGCTTATGTTAGTTTCCTGGAGTTCTTATTTGCTCAGTGTTCCTACCTCCTCATGTGTGCTGTTCGAGGGTGGAGTCATTCTCTAGTCTTTGTATCCACATTGATTTGCAAAGTCTACATGTCCATCAGTTGCCCCCAGAATTTAATGACTCCTATACTTAAATCTTTTTCTATCCCATACTTGGGCTATTAAAGGAGAGCACAAATATGTGAAAATTTGCTTTGACATCCTTTATGACATCAAATGGCCCCAAGGGACTAACTCAGAGGAACACTTGAATGTGAATGAAAACTGGTCTCTGGCAAAGAAAGGAGGTGAAGGTCAGCGAAAGTCACCAAGCAGAGAGCCACTGGGACAGCAGGCTATCGGTCTCTTCTACCCACACACTTCGCCCTGTCTGTTCTCTGAACACAGTGGGACTGACATTTGAACAACCAACACCTGCACTTGCACCAAGACTGTTCCTATCCCCCAGCTGCTGCCTTTCGATGTGTCCAAAATGGGTGTTCAAGAAATAAAATCAGTTCATGAACTAGTGGCGGGTAGGGCAACTCACCATTTGTCATCTCTACTGTAAACACTTGTGCAAGAAAGTGATGTTTGTTTTCCACAGATGAGTGCATATTTTGTAAAAGGAACAACCGAATTTGCACTTTTTCAAGTCTCTATTATGCATGTCCAATTACTGCCACCATTTAATTGCAAATATTCCAATTTTACTTGAAAAGTATTTGAAGTGTGCTAGCCAAATACTTTCTCTCTAAATAGATAGAACTCAATAGTAACCTATATTTTTATATTTTACAACTAAATCTTTTGCCTATAGTTTTTATTCAATTCGGTAAAAAAAAATGCATCTGGATTTCTGGGTTGTGCTTCATTCACTTCCAATCCAATATTTTAAGGTAAAACATCCCCATTAGTCATATCCCCACAGAAATCCTACTTCCCAGACCTATTAATTTTATTTTATCATCTTACCTAAGACCCTGTGCTTCAAACATATGTCAAGTGGTGTGCAAACATGCACAACATATCTGAGTTATCTCAAATCAGTAATCTTCCTTCCCTATTCTCTTCCTCACAAAACACATCATGTAAGAGAGCCCAGTGGCTTCCTCACCCTGATCATGGAGATGGGAGCTGAGGACAGTGGATCACTTATAGATGATATGACAGCTATGGCTAGGAAGAAGGGTGTTAGTTAAAGGCAAAACTGGTTGCTACTTCACAAGAGCTAAGATCTCAGAAACTGAAGCCATAAAAGGGAATCTCTGTGATCTTCCTGTTTCTGCCTGTATATTATCCTCTTTTTCTCCTGAAAACAAAACAAAACAAAACAAAGTAAAACAGGAGATCCAGGTTGAAAGTCATGCATCATCAAAGAAGGAGAGTGTTGTTGAGAGAGTACTTGAAGATGATCACTTACCTGGAGCCAGGAACCTCTGACTTCAGCACCACACACACTCTGGGGCGCACAAGACCAGAGACCCACGGAGAGGAGTGTTTAAATAACCTGGAAGATGACATCATAGCCATCCTGAGCTTCCTCTTGCAGAAAACATCTTCTAAGAATCCAGGGGGTACCAATTAAACTGGGTCATGTTGGTCCTGGAAACTTCACTCAAATGTGTCTAAATGGCAAGCCAAGAATGTGCTCTAAAATGAGTGACTGGACACCTGCTCTGCAGCTTGATTTTTCTTTTATTAACAGCTTGAGAAAAACTGTTTCGTGGATGTTTCATCACCAGAATCCTTATGTTTCTTTCCCCCTAGAGGTTAAATTAGTAATATTGGGAAAATTGCCAAAGAAAGGGAAGAGAAGTGTTTCATGTGGTCATGTAGCTCACGTTAGCAGCAATCATGAACTCTAATCCCTTCGATTTTCTTTTCCTCAAAGCAGCTTCCTGATATACACCATTCATTATCCAAACAACATTGAAATGCGAATTGGTAATCACCGATTCAGTAAAGGCACTGACCAATCTGCTAAGAATATATACCATGAAGGTTTTCAATGAACAGTTTAATTAATATAAAAATTCAATATTTTGGAAGTATTGCTAGTGACCCCTTATGAACATATGTCAGAGATCAATCTGATGAAAAAGTGCTTTATGCTAGATTGAATGTTCTTATCCCATGAAAAAACACACCACTTTTACTTGGAAAACTTAAGCCTTTTCTTTATTTTTAAAACTAAGAATTTGTTTTAGAGGAATTAAAAGTTAAGGAAAATCCTTATCACAGTACTGTAATATAAAAGAGTGAAGATTATGGAAGCCACTTGGAAAACTTCACTAAGTTCACTTACTCTCCGGGAATATCAGACTCTGTGGTCTGGGATAAGTTTGTGTGTGTGTGGTTATCTGAATACAGTGATAATGACAATGCCTTAACAGTATACTTATGAAGACAGATGAGCCCGTGTACATAAAAACTTAAGAGACAGCCCAGGATGGACAGTGGCAGCCAGTTTTAAGTAGGCATGGAGAGTGCTTTATCAAATTAAATTACTACAACAAACCTACAAATGAAGTATATTTCCCTGGTGGTTTTTTGTTTGTTTGTTTTGTTTTCTTCTGGGGATCAAATCCAGGGGCATTCTACTTCTGAGCTACACCCCCATCCCTTTTTTAATTTTTTGTTTTGAAATAGGGTCTTGCTAGGTTGCTGAGAGCCTCACTAAGTTCCTGAGACTGGTCTCTAACCTGTGTTCATCCTGTCTCAACCTCCCAAAGACTGGCATTACAGGCATGCTCCACCACATCCAACTATTTCCCTGTTTCTATAGCTGAGGAAACTGAGGCTCACACAGGGTCCTTTTCACTGTTTTAATAAGAGATGGAGAGAGGCAAGTGATTTGCCAAAATCACATAGCCAGTACAGGCCAGGGAGGAGGCAATCTTAATTCCAAGAGCATTGCTGGATTTTGTTGTGAGTTAAGGGCAGAAATTTCCTTTAAATAACTGGAGCATTGCACATCAGATGGGAAGAGAACTCGGGAGAAGGACCAGCCCTTGCCAGGAGCATCTTCCTCTGGAGAAGGTGGATTTATGGTACTGCACTGAGGTTCAAAAGGCTCTCTACAGCAGAAGTGGTAGCTCCTCCATGCCCATGAGGGGCAGCACTGGCCTGGCCTCTGCTTCCTGTGAGTCCAGAGGCGGCTCCTCCTGCAGTCTGGGTACAGCTTCCACTCCTGTTCCTGGATGTGCTGGAGGCAGGGTGCATGCTGAGGCCAAACCCTTCCAAGGATAGGCTCAGGCTGTTCAGCTGCCTGCATGGGCAGCAGACTTCAGAGTCTTTTCCTGGGGTCAGTGAACTCAGCACGCAAAATCAGTCAGATGCCAGCAGAATCTGTAGGGGCACGGAAGGATGGAGGTCTATGGAGAGTGAGCTACCATGGGGAGGTCGGATGCCCCTGGCTGACCCAGGAAGACCACTCCAGAAACAGCAGGATCCAGAAGATGCAGTTCTATCACTGCACAGCTTGTATGCATGGCCCCAATGGTCTCCACTTGCAAGGAGAGTATGGTGAAAAGCTGGTCTCAGACGCTTCCTGGGCTTATAACTGTTACTCTTAGGAAGCAACAAGGTTGATGTGGAGTTTAACAAAATTTCCCCAATAGCAGGGAGCCTTTTAGCAGAACTGGGTTGCTCAGGAGAAGAGAGCCCTTCCTTCTTCCATTCATTCACTTTCAAGTTGAGATGTGCATGGGAGCTGGGGTCAAAAAGAAGAAATGGACCAGAAAGATGTATTTGTCCAAAAGTACAGGAGGGGAAAAATGTTGGGGTAGAAGTATACTTTCTAATACTGGGAAGAGTCAGGGCAACAAAGGGGAAACTATATTCTGAGGAGAGAGAGAGAGAGAAAGAGAGAGAGAGAGAGAACTCTGGAAACCAATAAAGAGGTGATGTGAACCCTAAACCACAGGAAGAATCAGAGAGGCAACTCAGAGAAGGAAGCTATTCTAACTGCAACTTGGTTGTGGGCTGGGGAGGGAAACTTGCAGGCACTTCCAGATGACTACAGACTGCTGTCCTAACTACAAGAGAAATCCCTGTTCCTACCAACTTTAAGTCCACTTCAGGGGTTTGGACCAAAAGGGAATCCTGCATAAGTGAGCATTAGAGAAGAGATGCATCGCATGCCCAGCAAACTCTCAGAGTACTCCAACCAGGAGCATTGCAATGAGGGTCCTACCTCTTCTAAGACTAACCTGCTCTGGGGTCCAGGAAACATGGAACAATCACTTTGGGGTCCCTGGGGACCCCTTGACACCATAACTGGGCTGGTGATGGCCACACGAGACAGCCTAGAACAAGAGGAACATCTGCTGCAAATACGCTGAGACTCAGGAGCGGCTGGGAGTGGCCATGATGGGGAGGGAGCTGAGTTTTCAGTGGTCCGTGGTTTCACAAAGAGCAATACCTGTCAAGTGTGGAGAGCCAGGTCCGAGGGTGTGGAGGCTGAGGCTGGCAATTCTTAAATTAGCCCTATAGCATTTTGGTTTCCCAAATCAGTGACACTCTTTCTGCTGTAATTTCTGAGCTTCAGAGTAAACAACCACAGACAGTCTTAGAATTCCAGGACTCCTCTGACAAATGTATTGCTTACTTTTTTGGTGAAATGTGTTTCTTTTGGAACCTCCCAGGGTAGATGAGACATACCAAATAATAAACCCTTCTGATATCCCTAATAACCTATGCATTTTAATACTTCTTCTATAGTATGTAAAGGCATTTTTGTCAATCTAGGTTCATCTAATAGTAAGCAACCATTTAGTCCATATTTCAGCAAATCAGACAAAAAAATAGTGTCCTTTTAGTACACCAGGCCAGGACATTAAATCTGAGATCTTTGCTATGGGTCTGTATCAACCAACTGGACCTGATGCTTCTTCCCCCACAATGTCACCACACACGATTCTTTTACCAGAGCAGGAACTAGCATCTTCATCAGGAAAAACTCACCTCTCCTGTCGAGGGCCGAGGCCTGTCTTAGAAGCACACTGAGATTATCATCTTGGACCTGCCCAGTTTGGATACATGGTATTTGGCTGGGTGGGATCTGTCCGCAAACGAACACATTCCAAGGGACCTGGTGTAATCTTCAAGGTGCGGTCTTTGATGTCGTCTCCACCCAGTAATGGTTAATTTCTCCTTCCCCTAAGTTTGTCACATGCCTGCCTCACTGACCGTCTTTACCTTCTTTACCGTAACCTGTGATAATTGCTGATTTCTGTGTTTGATTAACTTTTAAAGCTCCTATAAAAATAAGGCCCTGGCTATAGAAGGCCAGGAGAATTAGCCATCTGCATCTCCTCCCCAGTCCCCCAATTATTAAATGTAATTATTTTGCAAATTACTATATCAGAATTTGTGTTGTTTCGTGCGAGACTGTTGTTAGGAAGCTGCCTGGTGCAGCAACCTTCCATGGCTGGAACCATGGAATTCAGGAAGCTGTCTGGGCAGCGACCGTCTGTGGCTGGAACCACAGACTATTTGTCAGGAAGCTGCTTGGTGCAGTGACTGACCGTCTGTGGCAGGAACCACAGACTGTTTGTTAGGAAGCTGCAGGGAGCAGTGACCTTCTGTTGCAGGAACCACGGAGTAGATCATCTGCTGGAATTACCGCAATACTCTATCCTTGAAAAATTCCTGGATTTGCCCTGTCAGCCAAATAGTTTGTTCCTTGTTTTGTGGTATTTTGTGCTGAGGGTTTACTTATTTTCTATTGCCAAATCTTCTCTTGTCAAATATAAAAAAATATATTAACAGACCTTGTATAGTTATAATTTTTGTAGTTTTTAGGAAAACAAATGCATTTAAATTTTCTTCCACATTTGTAAGACTACTGATGCATTGTAGAATAAAATTGTTTTCTGAAGTTACCATTTTACATATACCTTGTGATTTCATATGAATGGTTTTATTTATTTATTTGCTTGTTTATTGGTACTGGGGATTGAACACAGGAGCACTCTTCCTCTGAGCTATACCCCAGCCCTTTTTATTTGCTATTTTTGAGACAGAGTATCACTAACTTGTTGGGTCTGGCCTTGAACCTGCGATCCTTCAGTCTCAGCCTCCCAAATATGATTACAAGAATGTGCCAATACACCCAGCTATGTGAATGGTTTTAAATTCAACAAGCTTTTTTTTTATTTTTTTGTGGATTTTTTTGGGATTGAACCCAGGGGAATTCTACCTCCAAGCTACACCCCTACCCCTATTTTTTATTATTTATTTTGAAACAGGGTCTTACTAAGTTTTGGAGGGCCTCACTAAGAAGCTGAGGCTGGCCACAAACCTGCAATTCTCCTGTCTCAGCCTCCCAACTACTGGGATTACAAGCATGTGCCACCACGCCTGGCTCAACAAGCATTTTAATTAATTAATTGTAATTGACATATATGAATTTTTAAAAATAATTTATTTTGTTTTATCAAATTTTCTAATTAACTTTTTATTGCACATATATTTCAAAGTTGTCATGAGTAATGAAAATAGAATATAACAGTTTGGAAACCAAAATTTAGAGAAAACTAATTTATCTATTTGATGTGATCATATGTTGAAAAAATATCTTAGAATACAGCATAGATAGATGTTGACTTTATGGAACCAAGTAAACAGAGATTAATTTGAGTTGACTAAATACTTAGACCACACAAGTTCTATCTCTTCCTTCATAATTGTATGATATATCACTTTACTCAGAAGAGCTTATGAGAACTAATATATTACAAGTAAAAACCCAAGGGCTCATTGCCTTGTAACCTGGACACAAGGTTCTATCCCATTAAACTGGGCAATTTATTGCATTTCTACAATAACGACGGATTCAGTCAGGGGAAATGTAGAATGCTCTTCCTCAACAAATTCAACAGATTGTTTTGTCTTGAAAAGAGTTGGCTAGAACTACTGCTTCCTTGTTTGTCATTTTATAGATGTATTTTTCATTTTCCAGGTAGATTGAAATATTTGTCTGGTTCTGTATAAATCTTAGATTGTAATTTCTTTAGGACTTAATTTTGTTAAACTTGAAATTAATTTAATTTATTTAATTGTATGCCACATTATTTAAATATTTATTTCACATATCATTGAATAAGTTTTAATAATGCACCCTGTCTGTTATCTTCACATTTAATTTATTCAAACTTACTTCAGGGAATTATTGGCATTGATACTGCTAAATATTTGATGAATAGGAAAATACTCAGTCTTTAGGGACTCTCAGCAATTATCTTCAAACATATCGTTTCATTAAAATATACAGTTGCTATCATTCCTCAAATTTTGTGGAAGATGAACAGTAAGGATAACGTGAAACACAAGCAATTATTTATAAAATGAGTATGCAGCTCCCAATAGTATGATATTGCAGGAGGCAGTCTAATATGTAAAATTCAGAACAAAGTGTTTTGTATAAATTTGAAAGCCACTGGGAGAAAACGGAATAACAGTGTAATGTATCTCTATTACATTACTGAATAAAACTTTCTTAATATTACCTTCCTTACAGCTTCCTTTACCTGTTTGTTTCTAAGACTGTAGAGGATAGGATTCAAGAATGGAGGAACAATGGTATAAAATACAGAGAGAATCACGTCCTGAATTGTTTCCGAGGTTGCTGGAGGCTTTAGGTACACACAGGCAATAGAACTGAGGAAGACCGATACCACAAGGATGTGAGGGACACAGGTGGAGAAGGCCTTCCCTTGTTTTTGGGTTGGAAACTTAAGCACAGTAGAAAATATGCGAATATACGACATGGCAATAACAACAAAGCAGCCACCACAGACCACCACGGCAGAGACAAGAATAGAGAGCTCATTGCTGGAGGTGTCCGAGCAAGAGAGCCTCAGCAGAGAGGGGATATCGCAGAAGAACTGAGGGACCACGTGGGACCGACAGAAGGGCATCCTTAAGGTGTTGCCAGTGTGTGCACCTGCATAGATCAGACCACTAAGAAGGGAAGCCAGGGTCATCCAGACACAAAACTGGAGGTTTATAATAACTGAGTAACGGAGAGGCTGGCAGATGGCCACATAGCGGTCCCAGGCCATGACAGTGAGAAACAGAATCTCTACAAAGGCACAGTAAATGACTAAGAAGATCTGAGTTGCACAGCCAGCCACCGAAATGGCTCTGTTGTCAGTGAGGGCGTTCACACAGGCATTGGGGACAGTGACAGAAATGTAGCAAAGGTCCAGAATGGACAGATTCCTGAGGAAGAAGTACATGGGTGTGCGAAGGTTGTGGTCCAGGGTGGTGACAGTGATGATGAGAAGATTCCCTAGCATCGTGGCCAGGTACATCAGCAAGAACAACATGGAGTACAGGAGCCTTAGCTTCCAGCCATCAGCAAAACCCATGAGGAGAAACTCTGTCATCATGGTGGAATTGGCCATTTAGTGGAAACGCTGGTTGAGTGGAAAACAGAAGGATAAAAGATGAGAAACCTAAAAGAATTAATTAAACCCCCTTAAATATTTTTCTTAAAAATGTTTACTTTTAATTTTTTTTTTGTAATTCCCTATACAAGCACAAATCTGTCACATACGTAAACTCTTTATTCCAAGAATGAACCTAGAACTTTTGGCCTTTCTTTGCTGGTGCCCCTTTTCTTCCTTGTTCATAATATCATCATGTTCCCTTGTGAGCTAACAGATTTTAGATCCACCTTAAATACAACCTTGCTTCTAAATGTTCTTGATAATCTCATATTTGTGGTAATCCCAGATACTCTGGAGGCTGAGGCAGGGGGATGCAAATTCAAGGCCAAGTTGGGAACCTTAACAAGACCCTGTCTCAAAGTAAATTAAAAAGGACTTGGATTGTAGCTCAGTGACAGAGCATTCACCTAGCATGTGCGAGGCCTGGGGTTCAATCCCCAATATTGGAAAAAAAAAGACTGATTTTGCACAACCAATCAAAGATATTCCAAAAGCTAGGGTTTGGGGGAAGAAGGAAAATATTGCTAATTTTTAAGTATTTGATTCCCATGAGGGAAAACCCATGTAATATAATATATAAAGACAGATAAATATGAAAAAGTAAAAAATAGTGGATGATAAGAACTATTAGTATAATCTACAAGACATTTCCCTTTTGAAAATGTTAAACAGAAAAGTAAGATATGCACTTAACATTTATAACATAGCATAAAATTATAAAGACATTTTTTTAAAAACACTAAACCACCTCCAGTTTTTTGTCTTCCCAATAGTACTTAGTAAATTATCCAGTAACTAGTTTGAGTTGATTGATCTTAATTGAGGCACTCTTTTTTATGTCACCTGATTCTATTTTGGAAAACTCTTCCTTTTTATTTGATTTTCTTTTTTATGTATCATCTTTGTGGGAACTTTAGATTATGGGGCATCAAGCTAAAGTCACATGTAAAACTAATGAAAAATACAAACAACTAATTCTTAGGACCTCAGATAATCTCATGTAATTAAAATTTTGTGATAGCTTTATGAACCTAGAGAGATTTTAATAAACAGGTATAGTTCAATTATTTTTGAAAAATAATAATTTTAGTGTCAAAACTAAATTTGTCTTAAATGTTAGGTTTAACAAATACTGAAAATTTGCTTGTAAAAACAATTTTTTGAAGTTATGTATAAAACAAATATTAGGTACTTATAGAATCTAGAGAGAAAGTTATGAGTAGTAGCTTATTCCTCAATGTCAAAAAAATGTTAGTAGGGACTGTTCAAAGGGTTTTTCTCTGTGTGTAATTGGTAAGAATAGGATGTTAGCATATTCTTGTTGAGATTTTTTAAACTAAAAATGTCTACAATATTTAGAAAAAAACTTGAGGATTATTTTGGTTGAGTGATGATAATAGATTATAATTATTTACTAAATTATTCTCTCTCATTTAAAAAAGCTACTATTTTTAAGCCTTTGGAAAATTTTGTAGTAAACTTATTACATCTTGAAATTCAAACTATGCTTCCAAAGTTGTACAGTTATATTTTAATTTACTGGCATTTTACATATACACATATACATATCCACACATAATAATATGCCTTTAGTATAAAAGTATATAAATGATTGAAAAAGGCAAAAAATGATCAGGAAAAAATGTGAGTTCGACTTAGTCCTTATATGTCAATAAATACATTATACATTTGAAATACTTTATTTTACATAGCCATGTATGTAAATATCTATAGATACAATTATCTATCTATAGTTCTCAGTTGTTCTCTTCTAAAAGTTCCATCCATTTGTCTATTCTGTGTTTGTTGTCTTGATACAGATATCTTCTATCTTCTCTGGAAACTTTATGTATATAGTTATGTGCATTTTCAAGTTAAAAGTAAGTAAAATCTGTTTGAAAATAAAAATTTTAAATTAATACATTTGGCATAAAGGAGTGATTACCACCATGCTTTGTTTGTTTATATTTGAGTCCATTGCTTTCTCTGATTAATATCAGAGAAATATTACTATTGTAGCTTTAAAAATACAACAACAATAAGAACTGGGTGTGGTGGTGCACACCTGTAATCCCAGTCCTTGGGAGGGTGAGACAGGAGGATGGTAGGTTTGAAGCCAGCCTCAGAAACTTAATGAGATCATCAGCAACTTAGCCAGAACCTGTTTCAAAATTTAAAAATCAAATAGGGCTGGGGGGGGGGTATAGCACAGCAGTAGAATATCCCTGGATTCAATCCCAAGTACCACAAAAATTAAAATTAAAATTAAAAATTCTGGAGATGTAGTTCAGAGGAAGAATGCCCCTGAGTTCAATCCCCAGTACAAAAAAAAGTAAAGAAAAAGAAATACAACTACAAAACATTTGATAAGGGTTTTCTATGCTTCTAGTCTCTTACAACTATAAGACATCACTTTATAGTTTTGCCTTATTTCTGTTATAAAATTATTAATTGTTCACATCATAAAATAAGTTGGGCCATTGCATTGACCTTCTAACCACAAAATACTTACTCTGAGGATTGTCTGTTCTTAACCTGGAAAGAACAAACTTCCCTTTGTTGGCTTCTCCAAATCAGAGCCCGAAAAGTAGTCTGAACAAAATTTCCATGCAGACAGGCTTTCAGAACCTCTAGAAATAAAAATAGGAAAAATTTAAGTTGTACACATAGGCCAAGCACGTTCTGCTTCATATAAAGAAGTGGCATGCCCCCGCCATCAGCAGCAAGGCCTCTGGGAACACAGTGCCAGCTGTGTGGTGGCAGGAGGGAGCCCAGGGTAATTTCAGCAGGTAGTGATCTCCGGAGCCCAGATGAATGGGACCCAATTAAAATACGAGGGTGGACATAGGGCTGAACAATTAGAAATAGTTTTACCTGTGCGTGTGTGGAATGGTTATGAAATGAGGGAACTAACAAAATTGAGGAACACAATCATCCCCCACTTAGAGGGTTCCTGCATTCTGAGGAGTGCACTGTGGCAGGCGTCACAACTTCATTTCTGTGAAAGATGACTTGTCTCTGCCCCAATCCTGCTAACCAGAGATGACCTCAATCATTCTCTCTTTAAACAACAGGGATTTATATGTGTCATGTTTAGATTTGGGAGAAACTAAGACAGCTCACTTGCAATCATCTCTTTGAAAACCCCAAACATGTGCATAATATAATAAAAAGAATTTTGGAATAGTCATTCATTAGTACAGGCAAGTACAACATGGAGATTAGACATTTCATTCTGAGACAGGAGCCCAGAAGACAGCTCTTGCCAGAAGCGTAGAGATTAATCAGAAGAATAAAACCTTTTTCCCAGACCCCCTCCCAAGGTGGACATAGCTGGGACCTTCCATGAAGCTGTAACTGCAAGATAAGGCACATAACTGCTAGAGAAAAGAGAAACAATGTACAGGCTAACTGCTGTTCAGCTTCTGCATCTCGCTTATGCTAGGCAACAGTTTTCCACTCACCCCGCCCTTCTGAAAGTTGAGTTCTCAGCTGTATAAAAACGCTGTATGCCCTAAGCTTGGGGGCTCAGACCCAGAGCTTTGTTCTCTGAGCCTCACCAGTGAAGAAACAGACCCGCTGTATACTGATCAAGGCTGAGTTTTGTTCTTCGTGGACCTGAGAGTCTCCTGCAACAGTTCCATGGGTCAATTTGCCTGGATTAAAATTCCAGACCTGACACCAGCTGCATGGATTTGGACATAATTATTTTTAAAAATCCTCCTAAGCCTCCACTTTCAGTTGTCAATTGGTGCTATTTGTACAGATTAAGTAATTTATAAATATGTAACTTAATATTTGCAGATGAGGAACAATTCTCAAATATCAATAAACCAATGTTAGAAATATTTAGTAATATCTATAGTTTAATGAAATTTTATACAGGCTAAACTTACATAAATTAAACTTTGTAGAATGGCTTTTAGGTTATTTGCAGTGCTGTGCAAACATCACTTCTATCACATCCCAAAACATGTTCATCACTCCAAATACAGTCTTGTATCCACTCAACAGAGACTCCTTCCTTGTCCTCTAGTCAGCCTCTGACAACTGCTAATGTAATTTATTTTACTATTAATTTATCTGTTCTAAATATTTCTCTTTTATTCTTCCTATTTATTTATTGTGGTATTGAGGATTGAACCCAGGGGCATTCTACCTCAGACCTGCACTCCCGGCCCTATTTTATTTTGAAATGGAGTCTTGCTAGTTTACTGTGCGCTGGCCTGAAACCTGGGACCCTCTTGGTTCAGCATCCTAAGTACTGGGATTACAGGTATTTGCCACTTCACCTGGCTTATTCTAGATGTTTCCAACAAGAAAGTCCTAGAGTATATGACTTTTTGTTTTATATGAACATGTCATGCCATGTGTTTATCCATTGATCCACTGATGGGCATTTGGGTTGTTTTAACCTTTGGCTACTGTGAATAGTGCTGCCAGGAACATGCTCATGCATATATTTATTTGAGTTCTACTTTTAGTTTGTTGTATATTCTTGTAGTTGAATTACTAAACGATATGATGATATTTATTGAATAAATGAAGCATTTAATATTTGACACACTACCTCTTCTTACATATCTAATGAATTGCTTATTTCAAAACTGAACTCAAGGGCTAAGGGTGTAGCTAAGTGATGGAGTACTTGCGTAGCACGCCCAAGGCCCAGTAATGCAAAAAGCAAGCAAGCAAACAAAAACCTCCAGTTTAGATGCCATCTCCTGCTGGGAACCTTTCCTACTTCTTTCTTCTACTCTGAGTTAATATGTTTCCCACAGCCCCTTAGGCAATTATGGACCCAAGCCTACCACATGATAAAAACTATTATCCTTCAGTAGATACCTCCAGAGAAAAGTCAGGTAGAACAGAGCAGTCTTTAAGAAGAGTGGACAAAGGACTGGATTATCTCAGCAACAAAGAGGTACACAGTACTACTCAAGAAAGGCAGGCAGGAAGAGACTGAGAGTTTAATTCTTTACTTGGAATTAACTTCAGATTTGCAGAATAGTGGCATGAATAAGAGTAATATAAAGACCATCCATACACCTTCTTCCCTGACTAACCTATTTAAATATTATAGCCTTAAATTTTTTTAAAAAATATTATTTTTAACTGATCTACAATAACATAAAAATGATACATATTAATGGGATGGTTTTTGATGTTTCCATGCATGCATACATTGTGCAATGTTCAAATTGGGTTCAACATGTCTATCTCTTCAAACATTAATCATTTCCTGATGGTTAAAACATTCACAATCATTTCTTCTACTTCTTCAAATTCTACAGTACATCTTTGTTATCTATAGTCACCTTACTAAGCAATAGTGCACCAGAACTGCTCTCTCAGTTTTATACCTCATGATCCTTATCCTCTAAATATACCATTATGTATTTTCTAAGAATATGGGTATTCTTTTCTAAAATCAGAGTACAGTTATAAAGATAAGTAAATATTAACATCCATACAATGTGACTAAATAATGGGGGAGTGTAAAACTGAAAAGCTTTCTACTATAAGGAAGCAATTCCTAAAGACGTAGGCAAATGAGATGAAACACTATGGCAGTATTAGCATCCGAGTAATAACTTTTGGAATAAGGTCCTAAGTTTCTGATGTGTAGAAGGAAGGAAGAAATACATTACTATAAGAATTCCCTGCTTTATAGTTTCTCGAAAAACCGGCCCCACATTCAACGTTTTCTTCACTGCTCCTAGGACATCCTTATTTCTGAAGCTGTAGATTAAAGGATTCAGCATAGGAGTGAGGATGGTGTAAAATACAGAGACCACCATGTCCTTCTCCACAGTGTGATAGGAGCCAGGGAGCATGTAGGTGTAGACCGCAGCCTCGTAGAAGAGAGCAACCACCATCATGTGGGAGGAGCAGGTGTCCAGGGCCTTCTTCCGGCCCTCTGCTGAGTTCATCCTGTGGACAGTGAGGAGGATGAGTGAGTAGGAGCCTGAGATGACCGTCACAGGAGCCAGGATCATGAGGACGCAGCACAGGTACATGAGTGTCTCATAGAGTGAGGTGTCTGAGCAGGACAGCTTCATCACAGCAGGGACTTCACAGAAGAAGTGGTGGATCTCCCGGGATCGCAGAAGGGGAAGGTCATGGTGACAGGAGTGAGCATGAAGGTATCCACTGATCCCAGGAGCCAGCAGCCGGATGCCAGGAGGAGACACACCCTGTGGTTCATGAGGACAGGGTAGCGGAGTGGATGGCAGATGGCCACGTAGCGGTCATAGGCCATGGCCGCCAGGAGGAAAAATTCTGAACCTACTAGTGTCAAGTAGAGAAACATCTGCATCCCACAGCCAGGGGCTGAGATGGTCTTCACACCCATGACCTGGTCCAGGAGCATCTTGGGCACAGTGACAGAAATGTACATCATGTCCATGAGAGACAACTGGCTGATGAAAAAGTACATGGGGGTGTGGAAGTGGGTGTCAGAGTATATCAGAAAAACCAGGGTGGCGTTTCCAGACAAGGCCATCAGGAACACCACAAAAATGACCACACAAAGCAGAGCTGGGTGCAGGGATTGACTGAAGAGTCCCACCAGGAGGAAATCTGACCATCCTGTGTGGTTGGTCATCCAGGGGGCGATGTCCATGGGGTTTCACCTAGGCCACCAAGAAAGCTTCACGTAATGTAATGCCTCTGAAATGAATGGTGTGTGTGTGTGTGTATCCAAACCTGATTATGCTGACCAGATGAAGTCCCATGGCCCTGTAGATTGGGGGATTATAAATTATTTGTAATTCACTGAATTTACTAGGAAACTAAGTATTCAGATGTGGTGGCACACATCTATAATCCCAGGACTTAGAAGGCTGAGACAGGAGGATTGCAGGTTCAAGGACAGCCTCAGTAACGTAGTGAAAGAGTCAGCAACCTAGAAAGACCCTGTTTCAAGGGCAAAAAAGTAAAGTAGGGATGAGGGTGTAGCTCGGAGGTAGAATGCCTCTAGGTTTGATCCCCACCACCACAGAAAAAAAAAAAAAAGAAAAGAGAAGAAGACTAAGAATTCACAACTCTGGGTTAAAAGAACTGATAATTCATTCTGAAGTTTCTGCAGTTAAAAGTTATGAGGTTTCTTGATAGATAATGTTGTTTATCGACCAGTATGGGAAATCTGAAGTCATTCTCCTGTGCAAACACAAATAGTAAATCATTGAAATAAAAATAGAAATCAAACTCCTTATTCCTAAGTTTTTCTTAGAGAAGTCTGAATTAAATTAACCCTTCAAATTTAAGGATTCAACTAGGCTCTTTAAAAATGTAAGGTTTATTCCATACAATAGTTTTAGAAAGTAACTGGAACATCATTTGAGAAGAATCCCAACTAAATATTTCAACGTTCTGTGCCTTGTATCAAACAATATTGTAAGTCTCTGTAGTTTGTGGAGAAAAACCCCACCAATCCCTCTGACCTAGATGGGGTCCTGTGCACAGAAAGCCCCATAGGGACCCCAGGGCACAGGGAAGTGTCTGAAGCTGGGGACCCAGTTTCCACTCCTCCATCCACTCTGCACGTACAGAGGGTGAGAGAATGTTTACCCTTAGTGAGCATACACGTGGGTGGAAGGTGCAAGTCCCAGTGCATAAACACACACAGAGTTATTTATCTATCTACATTCATTATTTTGCGAAATGAACCCATTCCTGGTACAGTCTTCTGACATGAGATACATCACTTCAGTTTGCCTGTTTTAGTATCTACGTAAACATTTAAGCATTTGGATTTGGTAATTTATGTACTCCCAGTTTATACGCATTAATGCTTATTTTATATAAATCTATATGAACTTTACATATGCATTTTTATAATTATATCCATAATATGCATTTCTTATCTTAATCTTAGTAAGCAAAGCTTTGTTGAGACTCTGGCCTCCTTTCTGTCTAATGTTTCCCCAAGTTCCTCTGCTTAAGCTCCTACCACTTGCACTAAATCTTAGGGAGGATAACTGGGATTTAGGGGGTCGCTGCTATTTATCAGACAAAGCGTTTGTTGGTTTTGTAAATATTGCCTGCTTCATTGCTTGCCATGTAACTGGGGCAACTGGACACTGAAATGTCTCTGATCCATAATTCACTGCTGTTGTTTTTTTTTCCTGCTCTGTCTTGCTACTTACAGCCGGCCTCTGTGTTAGACAGTGAAGATGAATCAAAGACAAATTAAAGCTGGGCGTGGTGGTGCATGCATATCCCAGTACATGGGAGGAGAATCACAGGTTCAAGGCCAGCCTCAGCAACTTAGTGAGGTCTTCAGCAATCCAGACAGAGCCTATTTCAAAATAAAACAATAAAATAAAATAAAATAAAATAAAATAAAATAGGGCTGGGGGTGTAGCTTGGAGGTAGAATACCCCTGGGTTTCATCCCCAGTTACCCCTTACACACACACACAAAAGGCAAATTAAACTTTACTGATGGGGATTGGGCTCGCATTGATTACTAATAGGTATCAATTGCCAATAGTGAGAACAAGCTCTCATACTCAGGCAGAACAATAAAATCCTTTTCTCTGTCTCTAAATTGTCAGCCGAGAGCTGCAGCCAAGGTTGACCTTGGTCAGCTAAAAGTTGGCTGTTAGCCCAGCTAGACACTGAATGGTATAAGCACAGACACATGCAATTAAAAAAAGAATTATAAGCTTTCACAATAGCTAAGACTAACATTAAAGAAATAAAAAGCAAGCTATATTAACCCAATATTAATTACTAATAACACAAAA
>PVJS01023211.1:0-29816 GCA_004027185.1 Glis glis | reverse complement strand
TCTCTCTCTCTCTCTCCCTCTCTCTCTCTCTCTCTCTCTCTCTCTCTCTCTCCCTGTCTCTCTCTCTCTCTCTCTCTCTCTCTCTCTCTCCCCTTAGTGAGGCCCTCCGCAACTTCGTGAGACCCGGTCTCAAAATAAAGTATAAAAAATAGGGCCGGGGGTGTAGCACGGAGGTAGAACGCCCCTGCGTTCAATCCCCAGTACCACAAAAAATAATAATAATAACATTTGATGAGGCGAGCTCTTGTTTTAGAATAGCAGAATGATCTGAACCTAGCTCTGGTCTTTTTAGCCATGATATGAAACTTTCCCATACTTTGTATTTTTTAGGTATTGATGATGAATAAGCTTATGTGAATGGTCCTAACTAAATTATAACCTCCTTGAAAACAGAGTCCACATTCTTTTTTTTTTTTTTGCGGTACTGGGGATTGAACCCAGGGGCATTCTACCTCCGAGCTACACCCCAGCCCTATTTTTTTTATTCTATATTTTGAAGCAGGGTCTCACTAAGTTGCGGAGGGCCTCACTAAGTAGCTGAGGCTGGCCGCGAACCCGGATGCTCCTGTCTCAGCCTCCCAAGCACTGGGATTACAAGTGTGCTCCACCATGCCCCGCTAGGGTCCCCATTCTAACACATCTCAATATCGCCTTAGCACCTGATGCAGCATTGCTCATAGGAGTTGAGCTGATTTATAGCTACATCAGGTCCTTTACTAAGAAAAAATTATTGGTGCATTATGATTACACATAATAGTGAAGTTCATAGTGATACATTCATATATGTACATGGTGTAATTTGCTCTGTCTCCCTCCCCATACTTCCACTTTAGGAATCTTTTCCTCCAGATATATTGTATATTAATTCTCACTGGGGAGAAGAGACAGTGTCTGTGGGTCATTGACTCTCATATAAAACTGCAAGTAGTAACCATATTTTTTTATATTTGTGCTTCAGTATTTCTGATTCTATCAAGAGGCTTCTGGCTCAGACAAACTCATACTTAGATAGAGCATGAGGCTTTGATTAACACATTGATCTGAAAGCTCCCCCACATTAACACTCCTCAGAGGATAACTCTGACGAGTATATTTGATCTTCTTAAAAGGGGGATAAAAAGTTCCATTCATTGCACTTCGTGCATCATCTCTACAAATCTAAACCAAACTTTATTTTCTTTTCTAATCACATCCAACTTTCTCCCCTTGGCTTTTAGATATTATTTAATCTGACCCCTATGTGGATCAAGGCTTGCAAAGACATGCACTAAGGGGTAGTATGTTTTGTTCTAAACATACCTATCCTCTCAAGGAAATAATCTTGGGAAGCTGTGAAGGTTTAAAATCATTGCCCAGGAACCAGACACAGTGGGGCACAACGGTATCCTAGTACTTGAGAGGCTGAGACAGGAGGATCACAGGGTCGAGGAGAGCCTCAGCAACTTAGTGAGACCCTCAGCAATTTAAGGAGATCCTGTTTCAAAATAAAATAGGGCTGGGGGTGTAGCTCAGAGGTAGAGTGCCCCTAGGTTCAATACCCCATACCCAAAAAAATGCTCAAAGAGACCTAAAATTCTTTGTCCCTTTTCCCATAGAAAGATGGGGTCAATTTCTTTACACCATCACCACCATCCTACAACTATAAATATGGGCCACTTATGATTGCTTAGACCTTGGCAGAAGCAACTCTGGGTGATTCTCAAAGTGAGTATAAAAGGTGATTCAATTTTTGCTTGTACACTGGCACATTCATGCTTGGAGTCCTGAGCCACCATATAAAGACAACCACCCCGAAGTCATCAAGTTGTGAGGAAAGCAAAACACATGGAAAGGCTACAGAGAAGTACCGGGGTCACTCAAGAGAGAGAGCAAGGGGAAAACACGAGCAAGGGTCCTTATGGTTTCCACAGGAAGGAACATGCAAAGAAGGATAAGCAGGCATAGACTTGGAATAATTTAGTCAATTCACTTTCATGAGCCATGAGCAGAAGCACAGGGACTGTCCCTAGCTATCCAGTTCCTGGCCCTGGAATGACCAAGACAGCAATGGAGGTGCTAAGAATGGGAACCCATAAGGCTGCAGGTGGGATGTGTGCTCTGGATTGGTTGATCTGCAAATGAAAGGTACACTTACAAGCAAGTTCTTCAGCTCCCATTGGCTAACCCTGGGAGGGGTCCCTCCAGGGTCAGCAAAACCCCAAGATGTTGAAGCACCTGAAGCACATGGTTGATAAAATCTAGAAAAGTCTTAGCTTCTTCCAGGATACCACTTTCTGCTGTCATGAACTAGACATACCCTGCCCACCTTAAGACGGTTTTCCTTCTGTCTTCTCTGGAATAAAGGCACCAGCACAGTTGGTGACAACGGGAATCAGCCCCCAAAAGTCGATGTATGGAGTAGACAGACATCTAAGGCCCTCAAATAGGCAGGTCTGACATCAGCCTGGATAAAAGACCTGGGGGAAGATTTAGGCACCAAACCAGTCAGAGGTGTGTGTTTGTGGCCTGCATTTCTCCAAAACCCAGTTACACAGATTCCTGTCCCTTTCAGAAGCTACTCTGGCTAGGCCAGTCTCCATGTGCCACAAGCATATAATCATCACTGCTAAATGCAGGCCTTCACTTACATTTTCTCCTCACCTAAAATTCTCTCCCATCTTCTCCCTACCCATCCAAAAGCTGCCATTTTTAAAAATGGGCTTTGAGAAAAGGAAAAGCAACTTTAAGTAAGGGCCTTCTAAAAGCTGAGAATCATACCGAACCTTTCACATATTACTTCATTTAGTTCCCTTGATAAGCCTGAAGGCCAACTATTATGAGCCCATCATAACCAACTGGGGGACAGAGAGGTTGAGCAACTTTACTGAGATCATACAACTGGTAAACAGCAAAGCTGGGATTCAAAATTGGAATCCAACTACAAAGTCCATGCTGTTTTCACTAAATAACACCTAGACCAAGTCCCACACCCTCCTTTAGCCTGACCTCAGCCATCACCCATCTCCCTTTCCTATAAAGCATTGAACTGTTTTTAACATGTCACAATTCAAATTATGGGTTTACTAGAAACTACTTACCATTTAGGTCATAAGCTCTCAGGAGGTAGAAAATAATGTTCAAATTTGCTTCTGTTTCGCACAAAGTAACTTAGTATTCCTTCCTAGTTGTCTAAATGGTTGACTTTTAGATGTATGATGGTTCAGTTAAGATATTCATACCATTTTCCTTACATCAACATGAGCAACTTGAAAAGCATTAATTAAGAGACAAAAATAAGTTAGCAGTTCTGATTTCCACTTGGGGATGTAGAGTGCTGGAGAGAGCAGTGCTCCCACTCATGCAAAAACAAAAAGCCAGGCTGAAGGCAAGTTTACAACTTTCCACAAGCCCATCGAAGAGGTAGGGTCATAATGCAACCACATAACTCAAATCCAGGGAGAGACAGGTGTCTACAGAGGGAAATAGATCACAGACATTGGCTTCTCTGGAGCAGGTGTGGCCAGATACCCTTCAGCTTTCAGCCAGAAGAGCGGACAAATTAAAGCCAAATGATAGTTGGTGGGACAATGTCCTGGTGACTGCAGATATTACACACTCCACAGGTGCCCATAAGGAAGTATGAGGGGAATGCTGGGGGAAAAAATCTCTTACATTACAGGTCTAAGAACAGCAGCCACCCCAGGAGGGACATGAAATTCCACCCAGACCCTTCTCCCAAATCTCCATTATGGAGCAAGCACCTTAACCTGTGCTAGGGAAGGAGAACAAAAACTGTCACTGGTTAAGTCCCATTACCACTGGAGGAAGGGAACAGAAAAACTCCTATCCCTTGGAGAGAGGCAGGAAAACATACTGAAATCCAAACTGTAGCTGAGGGGAGTGGAAACATTCATGATGGCCACACTTCTGAGAGCCAAGGCCACCAAGTAAGGCTCAGGCTTATTCAGAACATCAGTGAATGAGCCCCTTTTTCACCCTCGACCACCAAACTAACAAACTCAGAATGTAACAAATCGCAGTAAAATAAAGGTGGAAGAGATATGAGAGAAAGACACTCTGAGAAACCGCATGAAGGGAAGTCCTAAAGCTGAGGGTGGAGCCGACTTTGACAAAAACTCCTGGAGAGCCAGGCATGGTGGTGCACACTGGTAATCCCAGTAATAGGGAGGCTGAGACAAGAGTACCGCAGGTTCGAGGACAGCCTCAGCAACATAGCAAGACTCTCAGCAACCTAGGGAGACCCTGTTTCAAAACAAAAAAATAAGGGTTCAGGGTGTAGCTCAGAGGTAGAACACCCCTGGGCTCAATCTACAATACCAAAAAATAAGAAAGAACAAAGGGAAGGAAGGAAGGAAGGAAGGAAGGAAGGAAGGAAGGAAGGAAGGAAGGAAGGAAGGAAAGACTCCTGGAAAATCCCCCACTAAACACAAGGTATTTCTTGCTAGGGGACTTTGAGGACTGTGGAACACTCAGGGTAACCCCAGCAACTAAATCTCAAGTCCAGCCCAACACCTCACCTCACCTCACCTGATGAACACCAACACCTACACCAACACCTACACCAAAGATCTAAGAAAAGAAAGGAGCACAGATTTCCAAGTGTAAAACCTATCTACCGAGACTCTACTGTCCTAGACAAAATGTCTTGACTTTCAAACAAAAAAATTCAAGGTATGTGAAAAGTCATGAAAAAATACACTCCGAAGAATCAAAGCAATCTATGTAACCAGACTCAGATATAACACAGATGTTGGAAGTATCTGGTGGGAAATTTAAAACAACCATGATTAATATATTCAAGTCCCCAGTAGAAGAGGTGGGCAATAGATAAACTTCAGCATAGAGAGGGAAACTTAAAGAAATAATCAGGTTCAAACCCAAGAAGTGAAAGACACAGTAACAGAGATGAATAATGCCCTATCACCTCATCAGACTCAACGCAACCCAGGAAAGTCAGGGGCTATAAGAGCAGATCAATAGAAATTACCTAGTCTAAAACACAATGAAAAAATGAGGGTGGTGGGGACAAAACAGACACCCAAAGGCTGTTAGATAGTATTGAATTATCTAGTACATGTATAATTAGAATACCAGAAGAAAAAGAGAGGACAAAAGAAACATTTGAACAAAATATAGCCAAGAGTGCCATAAAATCAATGGCAGACACCAAACCTCAGATCCAAGTAGCTCAGAAAACACTAAACAGGATGAAATACCAAAGCACACATGCATGCATGCACTCGCGCGTGCACACACACACACACACACACACATGCATGCACACCTATGCATTTCATATTCAAATTATTGAAAACAAAACACAGGTAGGAAATCCTCAAGACAGCCAGAAAAAAAAAAGGCACATTTCTATTAGGAGACAACTTTCGACAGCCTTTCAAAATCAGGCACTGATTGCCCACTGTTCTAGTCTATCTTTAAAAATGTTTGCATATAAAATGGACTTAAAAAGTAGAAATAGGCCAGGCGTGGTGGCGCATGCTTATAATCCCAGTACTTGGGAGGCTAAGACAGGAGGATCACAGGTTCAGGGTCAGCCTCAGCTACTTAGGCCCTCCGCAACTTAGTGAGACCCTGTTTCAAAATAAAAAAGTAATAATAAAATAGGACTGTGGGTGTATCTCGGAGGTAGAATGCCCCTGGGTTCAATCCCCAGTATAGCAAAAAAAAAGTAGCAATAGTGTCTCTTTTCAGAGCAAAGAGTAGGTTTGCTTAGAGTCTTGGAAGACCAAGTGTCTGTTTCAACAACAAAGAGCAGACACACTTACTGCTCATTATAAAAACTTGAGTCCCCTAAAGTCAGTGTCCCTCTATAATGTAACCAGTCTGGGCCCATTTGCCTCACCCTGGTAAGAGCTGGGGGAAAAGAATCATGGCAAGCATGCCAGTGCACATTCCACTCACTGCGCCATGAGAATTTAAGTCATCTGCTTCTGACTCTGGGGACCTTTGTCTTTTGCCAGCTTCTATGAACCTATGCCAGTATGATAAAATATCATACCTTTTATGTATTTTTATTAATTATATAAAGAGGAGCAAGGAGTGATTATAGTTGACTTTTCATCAGAACTCATGCAAGACAGAGTACCATGGGGTGATATCTTTTTTTTTTTTTTTTGCGGTGCCGGGGATTGAACCCAGGGGCATTCTACCTCCGCGCTACACCCCTGGCCCTATTTTTTTATACTTTATTTTGAAACCGGGTCTCATTAAGTTGAGGAGGGCCTCACTAAGTAGCTGAGGCTGGCCGCGAACCAGGATCCTTTGGTCTCCGCCTCCCAAGTACTGGGATTACAAGCGTGCGCCACCACGCCCGGCGTGTGATATCTTAAAAGTGCTGGAAAAGAAGGAAGGAAGGAAGGAAGGAAGGAAGGAAGGAAGGAAGGAAGGAAGGAAGGAAGGCAGGCTTTCTCAGACAAAGAACAGCTGAAAAAAATTCATTGCCAGCAGACAAATCGTGCAAGAAATATTAAATATTCTAGAAAGAAGGAATATAATACCAGACAGAAAAATGGACTTATACAAAGCGATCAAGATTGCCAGAAATAGAATAAATTAATATTATATTCCAGGGACACCAATACCTGCCCCAATCATCCCTAAAGTTGTCATTTCCTTTTGGACCCTAGACAGCCACCCCCCAGAATGCTGTGAGGGAAGAGGATAAGCACTACAACTGGGTGGGGGAACCAAGAGTGTGTGCATAGCAGAACTGAGACCAATTGCAGCGTACAGTTCTAAATGTCTTGACAAGAGTAAAAAGGACATTCAGAGTTGAAATGATTGAAATCTGGAGGTATTGATGAATTGCATCAGCTCTTATGGCTGCTGCAGAGGGAATCCAGACTCTACCTGAAGAGCTGAGCTTACACTGGAATAAGAGGAAAGTGGGAGAGGGAAGAAATTCTATGGGAAAGGATATTTACTTGGGATACCTTAAAGCTTCACAGGAGAAACAAGAAATGGACTTCCCAATAAGATGCATTTCATCTTATTAGTTTTTATAGATGGCAGCAAACTTGAGGGTTTTATATACCATTTGGACTACGCTGATGTCTGGTCTGATGGATCTGATAACATGCTATTATTAGTGTTCACCAATATTTACTTTGCCTCCTCTTTCTGGGCAGATGGAAGACTGTGCTTCCCAGACCCCTGCAGCTAGGCAAGGCCATATGACAACTTCTGACCAATGAAATGGGAGCAAAGGTGGCATGTGTCACTTTTGACCTGACTCCATGAAACACCTCTGCACAACACTTTGGCTTCTCTTTCTCTTCATCCAAGAATACGGGTCTTGTATAGAGTTGGTAGACCAGCAAGAGTAAGGAGGTGTGAGTCGCTGAGTTATTGTATGAAAAAAAAATCACTGTGGAGTTGCCCAGACCCACAGAGAGAATTTATATATATATATATATGTATATATATATATATATACATATATATATATATGTACGCATGAATTATATATATAACTATACATGTGAATATACTTGCATATGTATATGCATATATAGAGATGTGTGTGTGTGTGTGTGTGTGTGTGTGTGTGTGTGTGTGTGTGTGTGTGCATTAAGTCACTGGGAAAAAATAACACAAGAAATGAACAACTTTCTAATGTTGTTTGTACTGAGGATTGAATCCAGGGGCATTCTACCTCTGAGCTACGCTCCCAGCCCTATTTTATTTATTTTTTATTTTGAAATAGGATCTTGCTAGGTTGTCAAGGGTCTCACTAAGTTGCTGAGGCTGGCCTGGAACTTGCAATCCTCCTGCCTCAACCACCCAAGTACTGGGAGTATAGGTATGTGCCACTGGGCCTGGCAAGTTGTTTTTTGTTTGTTTGTTTGTTTGTTTGTTTGTTTTTGCTTAAAGTGCTCTTTAGAGCACAGAACATCTTTTTAAACTAAAAAAAATTAGGAGGCAAGTATCAAAAAAATATCTGAGAAGGAAAATATAAGTTCTTGCTCAGTTCTTGATTTTTAGTATGTCAGCAAGCATGAGGCCATCTCTGTTTCTGACCAGGTTCACGAGTGTAGCTTTGATTCCACAGACAACCTGCATAATTTCACTTGTTTTCCTGTCTCAGAACAACACAATACTAAAAAGGAAAGTCCCTAATGTGATGAAAATCTCTCCAGCTCACAATCACTTGAAAAAGTTGTGGCCCACAGCCAGAAAACATTCTTATGCTGGATCTTTTTTCAGCACCCCAAGTTAACCAGCTGGAATTCCCTTTTAAGTACCAACCTACTCAGCCTTTCAGAATGTAGAGTTTTTCTTTTAATGGGAGGTCTGCCTCTCATCATAGAGATGGAATAGTGCATTCTTACTTCTCCCAAAAAGCAGACTTTTTTAATACAAAAAGCTCCAGAGAAGGTAAAGACAGATCCCAGAGTACTTGTTTCAGGCAGGATATATAGACACTGTACACAGACCAAGTAGACTGTTGGAACACTGGCTCTCACCAAACCAAAACCTCAGTAGTGACATCCAGGCCTGCCGCATGCAGAGTAAGTCAAGAGAGAAAGAGCTGTTGTAAATGATGGTTAAACTAACTCAATCTATCGATAAAGAAGAGCTCCAAAATAAAACAGGGCTAGGGGTATAGCTCAGAGGTGGAATGCCCCTGGTTTCATTCCCCAGTACCACAAAAGAAGGAGGAGGAGGAAGAGGAGAAAGAGGAGGAGGAGGAGGAGGAGGAGGAGGAGGAGGAGGAGGAGGAGGCCCAAGACAAAAGAGCAAAAGATTTGGCACAATAATTCAAAAATGAGGCCAGCCATGTTTTTCTGGTGCTTCTTAAATTCTTGTTTGGGAAAACTATAACACATGACTCAAAAATCATCTTCATTCTGAAAAATCCCAAATTAAAAAGCAAATCAGAAGTATAATAATATAAAACTCTCAGTGCAAAAAGATCAAGAGTTGTGAGAAAGTTTGCTCGTTTATTTACCCCCCCAAATTTATTGCACATCTATCATATGTCAGGCCCTGAATTTATGCAGTGGGTGATATTTTTAAAGATTAATATTTTGTCCTCCCTGCCTTTTCTCCTTTTCCCAGTGTAGCGAAGTAAGCCATCCTATACAACACAGGCTCCCAGGCAGACTGCTATGGTTCATTCCATGTTGTACCCTCCCTCCCCAGCTATGTGACCTCAGCAAGCTACTTCATCTCTTTGTGCTTAAATTGTTTCATCTGTAAAATGGAAACAATAATAGTGATGACTAAAGACTTAAGACATGTAAAGCACTTAGAGCTGTGTCTATAAGATAACAGAAGTTTGGTTCTTCCCAGTATGGTTTGCTATTGGTATTCTCTTACACCCAATTCAAACTGGTAGCTCTTCCTTGTCTTGGGGGACATGTATGACAGAGAAGAAAATTGGGAGCATTCCAAAACCCACTCTGAGGAACTGAGTGGATCAACATCTCACCACAGCAGTGGGGCAGCTCTGCAGGCATCACCTTGCCAGCAGATCTGAAGTTGTTTCCTGCCATGTCCCTATCCTTAATCAGTTTGGCAATTCTTTCTAAAGAACTCATGGGAACTATTGCCTGGCCCTGATTTCCCTCAACCCACTCTGGGAGAACCCTCAAAATGACAAGAATAGCTTGTCATTCGTGCCTTCTCTCCTCTAGGCCACGAGAACCAGGACTCTGTCCTGCTTCTCCCTGGATCAGACCCCCCCGAGGCCACCAGGTGCTTGACTTACCCCTGGATGGCCTTGGCTACTGCTGGTGTAGAGTAAGTCTTTGACCTGTTCCCTAAAATTCAGTTTTGACTCAGATCCTAAAATCTCACACTAGCTTCCTTTCCCCTTATAGGAAACTTCTTCACCTTCCAGTAGTGGGCAACAGCCAAGCCCACTCCAAACTCCATTCAGTAATGAGATGTTGATAGCTTGAAATTGGCCATGGTGAGAGTATTTATACCTCAGAAATTCAGCAAATGCTGCAAGTCAACTGTTTTCTTTTCTGGAGAGCCTGTTTACCAGCAGACCACTGTCTCTGCCTCATGCCTAGAGGCGTGAATTTCTCCATCTTCACTGACTCTGGGGGGCCTTGATGTAGACTAGAGTCCTCTGCCTTTTGCTTAGTTGAAAAGAAGGTTAAACAATATCCTCTTAAAGTGGTCTATCATGCAATTCTAGTTTCTTCTCCACACTGCTATCAAAGGTATCTTTCTAAAGTACAAATCTAATCTAATATGCAATTTTTAAACTGTAATGTGACATTCATAGTCCTAATCTGGTCCTAAGTTTTTCTTTTTCCTGCTTTTACCCTTTTTTTTGGCACTGGAGGCTGAACCCAGGGGCATTCTACCTCTTCCACCTCAGCGCTACACCCCTAGACCTATTTTATTTTTTTATTCTGAAACAGAGTCTCACTAGGTTGCTGAAGGTCTGGCTAAGTTGCTGAGGCTGGCCTGGAACCTGTGATCCTCCTGCTTTAGCCTCCCAAGTACTGGGATTATAGGCATGCACCACCGCACCCAGCTCTGCTTTTATCTTAATATATATCCATGGTCTCATTTCCTTCCACTCTCTTCCAGATCTCAAAGACCATTTGCTATTCCCCAAAGATTTCATGCTCTTGCAGGCCTTTATGCCTTTACCTATGCTGTTCCCTTAGACCAGAATGTCCTCTATGAGTTTGAATGTGACCTCTTTGCTGATCCTTCCTCACACTGAGGGCTGAATAACCCTCTCGTGTTCCTTTCTTCATTCCTCTGTTAAAACACTAGCACCATTAATTTCAGATGGTCATAGTTATGTTTTATCTTCCTGTTGGATTTTGTGTTCCAACATCTACATTGGAAACAGCTACATCTTGCTTGTCTTTATGTCTACTAGACTAAGATAGCACCCAGAAAAATATATGCTCAAAAAACATTTTAGAATGGATTCATTAAGATCTAGAAAAGGCACTGAAGGAAAACATTAAGAACAAAAGTTCATCTTCCTCTTCCCTTCCTGAACAATTTAGTCCAAAAGTTACTAGTGGGACTGGGCAAGAAAGTTACCTCTGCCAGCAACAAGCAGTTAGGGACAAAGCAGAGGTGGCCTATGCAAGCATGGTGCCGAGTCCAAGCAGGTAAAGGAGGATATCCGGCAGGAGGGGCAAGAGGGAAACCTGATTTGGGTGTCAGAGCCCAAGTGGGGTAAGAAGGGCATCCACACAGAGGTGTGTTAAAAAGGGGAAAAGTCAACCTGAAGGAGATCTCACTCCAAAAAGCTAGAAAGAACAGATCAGCTTCAAATAAATGATAAGGCTGGGGATGCAGCTTTGTGGTAGAGTGTTTAGCATGTGCAAGGCCTGGGGTTCAATCCCCATCACTGAAAAAACTAGAACTATACATATTTTTAAATGACAGTAATATATTATAATCCATTGAATAAAAGAAAATCATAAATCTATACTGATATAAATGAATATGTAAGTTTACTGAAGTTTGATTAGGAATGCAATATTTTCATAATCTCAAGTATCTCTCCACAAAATATTGTTAATTTCAAAAAAATGAATAGTTTTAGAGAAGGCTGGTAGATACTACCTTCCTTAATCAAGTGATCAAACTAAAGGTTCTCAGTAATGAGATGAATGATACAATACAATGGGAAGAACACAGTGGCATATGGGTAATATCTTTGCCAAAGGGGCATATCTTGAATGTAATCGTGAGGAAAAATCAGACAAATCCAAATTCATGGATGTTCCCTAAAATAACTGGCTTATAATCTTCAAACTCATAAAGAAGAAGGTAAAGGGAAGACCAGGAATTTTTCCAGACTGAAGTAAACAAAAAAGACATGACAACTAAAGGTAACACGAGATTATGATCCTTTTGCTCTAAAGAATAATATTACTAGGATAATTAGTAAACTTGAAATCAGATGTTAGTGTATCAGTATTAATTTTCTGAATTTTTGATGGTTATATTTGAAGACATATAGGAAAGTGTTGTTGTTTATAGGAAATACACTATAAAATATTCAGAGGTGTTAGGGCATTAGATCAGTCATTTGTTCATAAAAGGATGAGGAAAAATGATTCTGTGCATTGTACCTATAACTTTACTGTAACTTGTAGAATAGCAACAATAAGAATTGTTTTTATACATCAATTCTTCCTAAGCACAGACAAGCAGTCATTGCTAGAGAACCGGCCACATTGAATATAGCAAAGGTTGAGAGCCAAACTTCAGGACATGAGATAAATTTGCACAAATGAACATATGCTATTGTCAGTGTTAAAAGGTGTCTACATTTAGGTGGGTGTGGAGGCACATGCCTGTAATCCCAATACTTGGGAGGCTGAGACAGGATCACAGGTTTGTGGCCAGCCCCAGCAACTTAGGAAGGCCCTTAGCAACTTAGTGAGACCCTATTTCAAAATAAAAAGTAAGATATGGCTTGGGAGGAACTCAGAGATAGAATGCACCTGGGCTCACTCCCCAGTACAACACACACCAAGAAAGTGTCTACGCTTAATGCATTTTTAATCTATAAAATATGTATATCTTTGTGTGTGTGTGTGTGTGTGTGTGTGTGTGTGTGTGTGTATGGTACTAGGGATTGAACACAGAGGCATTCTACCTCTGAGCTATACCCCAGCCCTATTTTATTTTTTATTTTGAAACAAGGTCTCACTAAGTTTCTGAGAGCCTCACTCAGTTGCTGAGGCTGTTCTCAAGCCTGTGATCCTCCTGTCTCAGTCTCCCAAGTACTGGGATTACAAGTGGGGACCATGATGCCCAGTTTAAAAGCTGCATATCTTATAAATGATGGTTCCATTGATTTTTAAAAAAAAAACACCAGTGTCCACTGACACAGTGACTGAAAGTGGTAATAGTTTTCTCTCTTTCAAAAGCTAACAGTAACATGGACAGAGATTGAGAAAATAGGATCCGAATTTCTAATTTCTTTCTAACCGTGTGTGTGTGTGTGTGTGTGTGTGTGTGTGTGTGTGTGTGTGTTTGTGTGTGATTGGAGCTTAAACCTAAGGGCATTCTACCTCTGAGCTATGCCCCCTAGCCCAATTTATTTATTTATTTATTTATTTATTTATTTATTTATTTGAAATAGGGTCTTATTAAGTTGCTAAGGCTGGCCTTGAACCTATGATCCTCCTGTCTCAGCCTCCCAAGTACTGGGATTACAGGCATGTACCACCATGCCCAGTTTATAATTCTCAGAGTACAGACTTAAGTCTCCAAAAGTAATGCATCACTGAAAAGGATTCTGGGAGTCACTGAGCCTGAGAACATGGTATTGTGCAAACAGCTTAATGTAATCCTCTGGTGGATCTCTTTTTCAGTTCACAGTTACTCTTTCACTTACTACCTATTCTGTTCCACTTGTGCCAGTAAAGGACTAGGTCAGATGTAATGTTCTAGACACATAGTTTACACTCAATAAATATCTGTTGATTGTCTGAATAAAGAAATTGATTGAGTTTAATTAGTTCATCCACAAAGAAAGGAATGTGTGTATTGGTGCCTGGGAGAGTTAGTACTAGTTCTGCCCTGTGCTGCTTCTAACTTGAAAGATTTTCTGAGCCTCCTTCCATTGTAGGCAGGTGACCTTTAAGTGTCTTACTATGGGGAAGCTTGAAGCTCTGTGAAAAAATACACCTTACAGATCATATAAAACTACAAAAGAAACTTGTCAGTTAGAAAATTCTATTCTTAAAATAACAAAATACCTGTCTGTTTTGAAAGCTAACCTATAAGCTTATTCCTTTTTAGATTATATTTCATTATGCTGCTTTGATTAGAATTCTGCTTTACTATACCCTTGGGTGCCAGCATGAAGAGTTAGGTTGAAATAAAATCTTGATTCATGGACTAATGAAAATCTCGATACTTCACTTCCAACGTGACCTTTATCTTCACTCCGGAACTCTCATTCACGGAGCTAAAGGTCAGACCAGGCTCAGGCATTCTATGTTCTCTCTTCCTTCCACCCTGGAGATGTCAATGTTTATAGTCACATAGCAAGTGCTTATAAATAAATACAAATTAGACACAAATGGGGTCATCTCTAGCTTCTCCAACTTGACCCTTCTTTTTTCATCACCAGCAAAGGTGCCCAATATCAGCAGACGCTTGCCATTTCTCAGTCCCTGGCTTCTCAAATTTTAAGTTTCCTTTCTGATAAGTGTGACAGGCAACCAAATTCAATAAGAAAGGTTTTGACCTTTCTTCTCTTCTGCTGATAAAATTTGTACAAACATGAAAAAATCATTTTAGCCATGAGGACATGGTACACAAATGCAGACTTCTTTTCTTAAAAAAAAAAAAGACTCAATTTGAGTCAAGTCCATAAGGCTGTTTTAACCCAGTCCTTGGATTAGAGAAATCTTAAAACCCATCCATATAGGACTCATAGGTGTTTATTTCATAGCTTCATGTAAAACCGGTAAGCACTAAGTCAGAAATAATGGACCAGGTAATGTATTATATTAAATTAAGAGGTGAAAGTCAGGCATGTTGGCGCATGCCTGTAATCCCAGTACTTGGGAGACTGAAACAGGAGGATCGCAGGTTAGTGGCCAGCCTCAGCAACTTAGGAGGGCCCTCAGCAACTTAGTGAGAACCTGTTCCAAAATAAAAAATAAAATAGGGCTGTGGGTGTAGCTCGGAGATAGAATGCCCCTTGATTCAATAGCCAGTACCAATAAATGAATAAATAAATAAATAAATACAAAGGGTGAAAGAGCACAAAATATAGAATTAGAAGTACTGGCATCAATTCAAGTTCATTAGCTTTGAGACTTTTGCCAAGACATTTGACCTCTTCATCCTTAAAGTTGAGAAGATATAGGGTTGGGGATGTTCTCAGTGATAAACCACTTGCCCAGCATGTGTGAGGCCCTGAATTTGATTCCTATCACAACAAGAGAGAGAGAGAGAAAAGATGTATTTATACCTAATAACAACAACATAATTTCTATATTTACCCACAGAATTATTTGGAACTCAAAAATGTTAATATTACTACAATAAACACAAATTTTGTAAACACAAAATATTATTATGGCAATACTAAATAATAAACACGAAGCCCTCATGTTTTCCAACCCACAAATATACTGTATCTCCCAAGATTTCCACGTATCAGGAAACCTAATCCCTAGTATCCATGTTGCAGGATTATATTGCAGGAAATGTATATGGTCCAAGAAAACATTCTTCTTAATAGCAAATCCATCAATCTAGGAGGTAAAGACAGAGTTAAGAATCTAACATAGTCATGTATAAAGCCCTGATTAGATAACTTGAAACTGACCTATATCTAGAGTCAACATTTTGTTGGATTATTTTAGGATTGTTCCTAGTTAATGGCAAATTTTAAAACATGGATTGAAGAAGATAATATGTACCACACATAATTTATAGGAAATGTTAGCCAACAATATGGTCATTTTGCTGTGAAGTCAGTCTGAATCACCTTCAAAGACCCAAAGGTAAGCAAGACACACAAACTCAATCTATATAAACAAAGACTAAGGGTTGCCAGATGAAGTTGAGAGTGTCTAGTCCCTGGAAGTGTTTTAAGCAGAAACTAATCCTCTGTAAGAAATGTTGCTGGAGGGATTTTACATTTTGGTAGAAGACTAAACTTCCTTATCTTTAAGGGTCTTAATGTCATTCTCAATGACTCAATGATCACTTTCTATAACTGTCCTATCACTTTGTACCACTAATAAAGTGAATAGCACATAAATTTAACTGAAAAATTTGTTATGATTCAGATGTCAAATTTTATATTATATAAATTCTCTTAGACTACGGCTCTTGACAATTCTGTAATCTGAACATAGTATCTGCCTAAAGCCTCCCACAAATATATATATGTATATATATATTTTTTTTATAACTTTTAAGTTTGATATCAAAAATTTAAAAAGATGTAGAATACAATTATTCTCATCCATTGCTAGTTAAAATATAGTGGAGGGAGATTAGGAGCCTTCAAAAATAATCATCTCTTTTAATTCAGTAACTCTAGTAGTTCTTCTAAGAACTAATCCTAGAAGTAACCAAAAGCATACACAAAGGTTTATGTATATAGATACCTAATTGGAAATTATTTATACTAGTTAGAATTTGAAAGTAACCTGTTTAAAAATAATAACCTTTTCTATATGCCAATAATGAATCTCCTGAGAAATAAATCAGGAAAACAATTTCATTCACAATAGTGTTAAAATAAAATAAAATAATTCTAACTAAGGAGGTACGAGAACTTTATAAGGAAAATTACAGAATGCGGAAAAAGGAAGTTGAAGAAAACACTAGAAGATGGAAAAACTTCCCATGTTCATTGATAGGCAGAATTAATATTGTTAAAATGAGCTGGGCATTGTGGCACATGCCTGTAATCCCAGTACTTGGGAGCCTGAGACAGGAGGATCACAGATTCAAGGACAATGTCAGCAAGTAGTGAGACTCTCATTAGCCTACGAGACCATTTCCAAATAAGAAATAAAATCAGGCTGGGGGTATAGCTCGAATGTAGAATGCCTCTGGGTTCAATCCCCAGTATCACAAAACATATATATATATATATTTAAAATGTCCAATTGTTAAAATGGGCCATTTTGCCAAAAACAATCTACAGATTCAACACAACCCCCATCAAAATACCAATGATTTCTGCATAAAACTAGAAAAAAATCATAAAATTCATATGGAAGAACAAAATACCCAGAATAGCCAAAGTCATTTTGAGCAAGAAGAGCAAAGCTGGAGACATCACAATACCTGACTTCACACTATATTACAAGGCCACAGTAACAAAAACAGCAATAAATAAGAGAGTGAAAGGACACTTCCCAACACTGACCCAGCTTCCACGGCAGAGCATCAGTTGTCCACCTTCATGATCATGTGGCTGTCCAGGAACTGGGGCTCACTGCTGCTGCCCAGCTATGATAGTTAATCTAATTTGTCAACTTGACCGGATCATGACACAACCAAGATCATGTGACTTTGGGTGTGTCAATGAGACAATTGGTTTATGAAACAGCAGATTAAACAGAAAGTCCTGCCCTAAATGTAGGCAGCAGGGTTCTGATAGGTGCAGGACTTACATAAAAGAAGGAGAAAGCCTCGTAGAGGGATGCGCGACTCTCCGAAGAAAACGCATCTGCTCTCGTCTGAGATCGTTGGCCTCCAACTTCACCGTTTCTCTGAAGAGCTTCTTGATCTTCTGCTCTCGTCTGAGATCGTCGGCCTCCAGCCCTTCAAACTGAAACTTCACCATCGTTTCTCCGAAGAGCTCTTAGACCGCTCGACCAGCTACTGGTTCCTCTGACTCTCCACGTGCAGTCAGAACTCGGGACTACATTGTAAGCTGATCTGATAAATCCCTTTTTCCATATACTCATTCTGTGAATTCTGTTAGTCTAGTGAACCCTGACCAATACACCAGCATTGCAAGAGAGCATCATACTGAATATTGCTATCCTGGAAAAAGATTAAATAACAAAATTCAAAGGACAGTCTCTACTGAATACATATTGTTTTTTCACCATAAGATGATCAAAAAGACCTTAAACCATCAAAATCTGGGAACCACCTGTGTGACAAAATATCAATAATGATAACGCTGTGACAGAATTATGCATGGTCTCACTTGTCTTCCTTATTTTTCCAGGATTCCCCAATTTTTCTGCAATAAAGAAATATTTCTGTAATTGGGAAAATTGCAAGTGATATTTTCCTTTGAAACCTCTCCAAATAAGACCTTCTGAATTTTATGGTCATCATTTTATTCAATAAACACATTTGGAAGATTAAGTCAGGTCAGTATTTGTAAATATTCTTTTACTATCTTAATTATTGCTATTATAATAAATAAGGCTGATGTAGATAAAAATCTTATATCATATACTTTGATACACTACTTAAACATAATTATTGCTAGTAGCTGAGTTGCTCTGTTTAATTTGCATTCACTATTTAAAGATTTATATTACATGATACTACAAAGACTAGATGTCTTGTTTCCTACTGTATTTCACGCCTTGCACATAATTGATAATCAATATTTTTAAGGAAAGAATAAAGGGAGGGAGGAGTGATTAGATGTGTCTTTTTAATTAAAAAAATAGGCTCAGCTCTATTAGACTATACATATGAAAAACTTAGTTTTGAATTATATCATTACAGCATGGTTTTTGCAGAATATAAACCATAGGACAAGACAGACACAGAAACTGAGTGATTTTCCAAAGCCCCAGAGTGAAGCACTGACAGAGGAAGTGGGTGGATATTATCCCAAACATTCCTTGGCTCCTCTAGGCCTCCATAACAAATCCTGTGTTAGATTTGGAAACAGAGGCTGTCTGTGGTATCCCAACTTTCTCAAAACCACCTTGGGAAAATTTTGGCAAGGATGCAGTTGAGCTGCTGATTCTGTGTCTAAATGGCCCACTCCATCTTGCTGCCAGGCTTCCCTCATTCCTCCTGTGGCGTTCCTGGGCTCTGTGTACCACTTGGGCTCCAGCAGCTGATTATTGGTTACACAAGACTAACAGTGGGTTCTGGAGAGACAAAGTACCAAATTACACAGATTGAGCAAATACATGTGGAAAACAAATTTTAAAAAATGTAGAGCAGAATTTGGTTTAGGCAGAGGCCCTTTGTTAAACAAATTCAGTCAACTCTGTTCCAGACAATCATTTGCAGAGTTGGAAGGTGTGGGAAAAGCGAATCTGTCCCCCAAATACGGTTCAGTATGTTTAGAAGCTTTTTTGGAAGAAAAAAAGACTCTGTAAGCTCATAAACTTTATTGAAAATATTAACAAATTGGGTGTTGGATTTATTTTTAACAATAGAATGTCTATAAAGTTCTGTGATACTTCTAAAGTAATCCCTTGTATTGAGTCCCTTCATTGGGTCTCAAATTAAAAGCCACAAGCCAATCTCAATAGAAATAAGATGCTGGTTTGAGTGATGGTTTGGGGGCAAATGTGCACCAGCAATCAAGATATTTTGTCTCAGTATGGTTTATCTAAGTGGTCTGAACACTTTCTTTAAGAGGCAAAAGCAGCGCAATATGTGGTTCACTTTTTTTTTAAAGAAGGGATGGTTTCTATCAGGGCTGATAATAGTTAATGGGATGAAGATAATGCAAAAATAAAATAGGAAAACCTGGCCTTCTCCAGTATGCACCATTAAAAGTGAAAAGCCTCACTGCTACATGCAACTGGTTTTGCAATTCTCATGACTGGAAGTCAGAAACCTTAGACATTAATATGCCATCCAGGGATAAAACACATTTCTGATGTTCAGAGAGGATGTTTTCAAGGTGAAACCAAAGCCTATAAACAAACAAAAGAGTTACATCAGCTGTATCAGACATCTTACCCATATAAATTCTTCACTGTTTAAAATGACAGACTGAAAGCAAAGCCACATGTTGCTTGCTCCATTGCCCGTTGTGGCAGCTTTTAAATCCCTGCCTTCCTAGGAAGTGACCTCATAAGAAAATCTTATAACACTGTCATGTGGGGAAATCCTCATAACACTCGGGTTAATGCGCTTACACTGTAAGAGAGGTCGCCAAGAACATTTAATAAACGGGAAGTCCCGAGGGAACTTGATGTTAGCTGGGTCATGGAAGAATTTCTCCCGGTGCACATCTGGATGTTTTGTGGCATATTCTGTAGGAGGCCACATGGCTTAATAGTTAAAATATAGGACTAAAAGTTACGAGGGTTCGAGGATCATATAGCAACTAGCTATCGACCGATGAGCTGACCCTAGACAAGTCCTGACCTAGTGGTACTTCAGTCAGCTTAGCTGTAAAATTGGGCACAAAGGCCAGATTTTACCAAAACCAGATGTTGCACCCAAGCTCTGTTCTTCAACTAATATATATATATTTTATGTGGCTGTCATGTGTTGATTTTTTTCATCTACAGAAAGGCATCCTATCGTCTATCCTCCCAATAAGACTTGGGCAGAACTAGTGAAATCCAAGAATGTTGGCTCTGACCCAGTCTGCACCCTAGTGCTCTCCTGCCTGGCCAAGCTGAAGTCTCTGAGAGATGTCACAGCAGCTTGTGCACTCAGGGCCTACAGGTCAGAAAATAATTAGATCATCTCTATGAATCCCCAAGAGGGGCCCTTGATGGGGTCTGAGTCACAGAATAGTCACAAATCACAGCATAAAGATTCTTACTGTCCCTCTGTGGCTCACTACTTTTCTAGGGCTCTATCATAGAAACTAGCTCTTAAACACAGCTAAATTCTTTCAGCTGACTTTCCCTTAACCCAGCTTCCTCAACTAACCAAGGCTCTCCATTTCCTCTGCAAAGCATTGAGTAATGCCACTTCCAGATACAGAACACTCTAGTGTGCCGGCCCCCTTCTTTCATCCCAAGTGTTATTAGGGGACCATGAGTCCATTGAGTTGGTACTCAAACCTGCTTGTACTAGTTGCAGTTGTAATTTCCTAATTAAGGAACTATGATTGAAATTATTGAATGCAACAAGAGAATTATTATTTTCATTTAATAAACTGAAATTATTGTTTTGAAATAGCTCAATAGGAATGAGTCACATTTTTAAAATACTTATCAAGTTAGATAAACCTCCACAAGGATTCTGCCTTCAGGATGCTCTGCAGACATCTTTAAGTTCTCATTCCACTTGAAAGAAATGAATAGTAGATTATGATGGTGCTTTCTGTAAGAAAGACAATTATAATTATAACTATTGTAAAAAGGGCTGAGGGCTGGGCGTGTAGCTCACTGACAGAGCATTTGTCTAGGAGGTGCAAGGCCCTGGGTTTGATCCCAAGCACTATGTGATGATTTGGGTTTGGAATGTCCCCCAAAAGCCTCATGTGCTGAAAACTTGTCTCCAATGCAACAATATTTAGAGGTGAAATAATTGAATCAGGGCTCTCATCTGTGGATAAATGTACTAAAGGATTAATTTTTTTTTTTTAGCGGTACTGGGGATTGAACCCAGGGCATTCTACCTCCAAGCTACACCCCCAGCCCTATTTTTTTTTATTCCTTATTTTGAAACATGGTCTCATTAAGTTGTGAAGGCCACAACTAAGTTGCTGAGGCTGGCCGCAAACCCAGATCCTCCAGACTCAGCCTCCCAAGTACTGGGATTACAAGAGTGAGCCACCATGCCCAGCTATAAGGATTAATATTTTGCTGGGTGTGGTGGCACACGCTTGTAATCCCAGTGCTCTACAACTTAGTGAGTCCCTGTTTCAAAATAAAGAATAAAAAAATCAGGCTGGGGGTGGAGCTCAGAGGTGGAATGCCCCTGGGTTCCATCTCCAGTACCACAAAAAAAAAGGATTAATATTTTGAATGGATTTACTGAGTGGCAACTTAGGCAGGTGGGGAGTAGCTAAAGGAAGTAGGTCACTGGGGGTATGGCCTTAGAGACTATATCTGTCCCAGGTTACTTCCTGTCTTTCTCTCTCTGCCTCTGGCTGCCATGATGCAAGAACAGTTTTTCTCCACCTTATGCCCTGTAGCCACAATTTCTGCCTTGGAGCTAGTTAACTATGAACTGAAATCATGAGCTCCAATAAACCTTTCCTCCTCTAAGTTGTACTTGTCAGATATTTTGGTCATAGTGACAAAAAAGAAGTCAAAAATACACCATTAAAAAAAAGTTTAATTCAAAAGATTGGCAAACATATCTGTACACTTTCTAAGTTCAAATAATAAATGTGCTTATGATATGAATTTATATACATAAATATGTATGTATGTATATGCAAAACCACATACATTTTATGTATCAGATGATTTTGTTCTGATTTAATGAACAAATAACTGATCCTAATTGTGTCAGATAACTTCTGAAATATTTTATTATTTTCCTGTATTCTCTAATTATAGGTGGAAGAGTAGATCTGTGTTCTCTGGCTTTCCTTTCATTCAAGTATCATAGTCAACTGCCTTTGCATGTCTCACCTGGGCTATGGACTGAGACTTTCAGCATTCCCCCCTCTTTAGCCCCCAGTGGCTCCAGATGGTAGAGAGGCTCTCCTTGGGGACCTAAGCCAGGCAGAAGGCAGCTTTGCTAAAGGACACAATATGAGTGCTGTGCTCAGCACTCATATTGCCCTGGTAAGTGAAAGCCAAGGCCCAATCATGCTGAATCCCTGCTGCAGAGAAAAAAGTCATGGACCATTCTAACTGGACCAGACCCCCATAATCTCCCCTCCAATGACTCAAAGCAATCAAGGGCCAACTGTAACACTCAAAACTGAATGGTTGATTCTTCTGTTCCTGGCAGCAGAAGCAACATATTTCATGAGAAATGCAATTGACTCCAAAATCCAAGAGTTATCCATCTGCGCTCTCAACGGGAAATACAAATAAACAAAGGAATCATGCATTTTACTAATCTTTTTGAAAACTGTTGACTCTTGGCTGCTGGTGAGTAAATGCTCATATTTTGTCAATAGTGGCAAAAAAGACTAACAATATTTATGTGTACAAAACAGACTGAGCTGTTAGGGGAAAAGAAAAAAAGGAAAAAAGAAACATTGCCTCCTAATCCTAGTGGCTCTATGTGAACTCCTAAGGCAGTAAGACATGAGTAGTTAATAGTCACTCATAAGATGACCCAAGAGGAAGGAATGTTATGGACAACAAGAGAGAGACAGACAGACAGTCAGACATTGTGGGCAAAACTACACTATACACAGACTTTTGCCATTGCTTTGTGAAAAAGCCCTGTAGAAATATAGAACAAGTAACTACAGGAGTGCTCTTATCAGACCCTATTATGCCAGTTCCCAAGTGACATTAATGTATAGCACGAAATTTGGAACTAAGGGGGAAAAAAACACTTATTTGAAAAAAACATTGACATTTACAGGTAGTTACATTTTTAGCAGCTCTTTGAGCCTTTGATCATCTGCCAGCTGCCTCCAGCAGTTTGCTGCTCCATGGGAAAATCTACACCCAGAGAACCAAAGCTATTGTAACATAAGCCACAACGACATTAGCCCTGAGAACAGCAGCAGCATCGGGTGGTAGGAATCCCTGTGCCTGAGAAACTCAAAATGCTCCTTGAAAATGCCTCATTTGTTTTTCTTTAGACAAAGTCATTGACTCTGCTGCTTCTCTCAAAGATGGGACTTTAGCCCAGGTACCTCTTGTGAAGCAAGATCGTTTCACAAGAACCTGAAGCATTTGCCCAGCAGATATTGTCTCACAGTAGGTAGTCATAAAACAGCCTTTAGTCCTGTTCTTTACAGGGAAGAATTAGGTTTGGTGAATTTCTCTGTGTTTTGTATGAAACCAAGCACGCCTTTTCAACTGTCCTGCAGGACTGGGATCTAAATGTCTAAATGTAGATAGTGTAAAGACTCTGCATAAATTTTAGAGTGAATTTGAGACCTCAGCAAAAACTAGTCTCCTGCTCACTGTCCACAGGCTGGATGCATTGAGATGGTACATTTTAAGGAAGACTGACCATTACAGAATGTTACTCAATACGCCTTAGCAACACACCTCATCCCAGGTAACCAAGAGACTAAATTCTATGTGGGTCACATCTGTACATTTAAAAACCCCAGGGACTGCTAGATAATAATGCATCATTTTACTCTGCATATATTAGCTGTATATAGTTGAGGCATATAATTGGGGCATTTGATCAACTTCTCAGCCTTGGTTTTCTCTCTATAAGCAAAGGACTTTGGACTATCAGAAAGTCTCAACTTTAGAATGGATCAGAATCACCTGGAGAGTTTCATAGACACATAGATGTAGTAGGTCTAGAATGGAAACCAGATCTCACATGTATAACAAATCCTCCTGGTGATTCTGAGGCCAGTAGGTTGTAAACCACATTTGTCGAAACAGAGGGGTGGGGGAGGATGTTCCAGGGTCCTAGGGACACCTCAGTTCTAAGCATCTAACATACTAGTCAGTCCCCAGCAAATTAAGGAATTAGATTTTTAAATCAGGAAGTATCTTCTCATGTCAGAGTAAACCAAGTTAAGATGACAAATTTCCTGAAAATTTTTGTGATATATGATTATGGTATTTATTCTGCAGCCTAGTCACATTCACAAATGCAGACTGTAAAGGTCACATGGTTATGCCATTTAAATTTGGGAAATATAAAATACTTGGATCTTTTTATTTTAAAGAGTCAAATTTTGTCAAAATAATTTATGACACATACTTCACCTTGCCTGTTTTATAAATCCTTTTCATAGGAAAGGAGATTGTTATTATTATTATTGCCTATTGCCAGTTACTGCATTCTGTGTTATAGTAACTTGTCCAAGTTAGAATTCTACTGTTGATTGCCTGGTGCTATATCCAGTAACAAATTATATGTATATTATAGGGCATCCAGACCAATGTGAACTCAAGAGGCACCTGTATGAAGTTTTTCAAAAGAACAGTAATAAGTTTTACTAGATGTGACAAACCTTATAAAAGTTAAATAATGTCACACTTTATAAGCATTTCATTTAATACAACTGAACACATGGAGGGTATTGAGGATGATATTTAATTTGTTCCATATGTGGATTTAATACCACGCAAAAGTTCCAGTCCCAGATTGCTAATTTTCCACCATGTGGTAGCCATTTAGTTGTATTTTTTAAAAAACACTTACCAAATTACAGATAGAGTTTCAGAGGCAGCAGCTATAAGTAGGTTTAGGGTGCAAGGTATCCCCCTGGCTTAGTGCTGGGTCCCATGGAGAGACAGTAAATCTTGACAGTATTTTTATGACAGCACTCACTGGCTTTTATAGGAAGAAAAATGCGAGTTTGTAAAACTTTCATGCTAATGGACTTCTAAAAATAGATTTGATTAATATGACTCCTTCCTGTTCTGACCAATTTTAGCCACCTATAGAAATACAGGCCAGCACCTAAGATTCAGCCCTTTTAGAATTATTTATGAATTATAAGGCTTTCAAAGAAATCCTTACCAGGATTTGAAAAAGTAAACGAGGTTGAGTCCTAATTGCTCATTCTTGAAAAGTGATCTCAGATATGTCATTTAACCTCTTCTATACATGTACATATTTTTATCTTTAATTGGGATGATAATATTTGCCTTTATTTTCCTATCACAGAATAGTTAAGATACTTAAGTTAGAGGAAAAACACCTCCCGCTTCCAGCTAAAGTTTGTCTTCTATAACTACAAACACAGAACTTAGATCTTCTAGAACAGAAAAGGCCAAAGTCTGTCCATTTATTCATTTTTATTTTATTCTAAAACAGTTTTGAGTAACTGAATAAATCTCATGAAGAAATCCTTACAAAGAAACAAAACCCAACTGGCAGGGTGTTTGGGTCAACAGGTAAGGACATAAATCATTCACTTCCAGTACCACCAACTAATATGATAAATGCACATGAAGGTGCTATGAAAACTTTAAAGCTTCATCCAAATGTTAATAATTATTATTAAACAATGAGGCTGAACAGAAACCTGGAACCACTACATCTGTATTCTATGGTCAGAAACAAAGATCCCACACTGTACACCTATTTGATGATTCATGTCTATCTGCCCCCAAATAAAAATAATACCATTTCAAAATCATCAACTCCTGAGGAAATACATTTTATCTCCCAGAGCCAATTACAGTTAATTCTCCCAAGTTCAAATGGTTTGAGACCAAGTCTATTTCACACATAACTGAATACTCTGGAAAACTTACCCAAGAAAACTCAAAATATATACGTAGGACTTTCCACAGAGCCTCATAACACAGTGTGGGCAACAGGCATAACAGTTCAATTTTCAGACTTGCAAAATTAGCAGGAGTAGCCATAAAAGTGGGGAGGGGGCTGTCCAATGAGAAAGACTGCCTACCAGGATTTTGCAGTGATCTCTGCCATCCCTCTGCCAAAGAGTATGTAATGGAATCAAAAGTCATATACACTTTACTCAAGCAAAGAAAATGTGCATCCTCATTTTCTATGACTAATTGAATCTTTCTCACTATCCTCCACGGTAGATTACCAGGGGGAGTGAGAGCAAACACTTTCAACTTTACATTTAATGGTGTCTTATTCTCTTACAGTTCAAATAGTCTCTTAGCAACTGGCTCGGTCCCTTTGGAGTAACTGTTCAGTCTTTCAGGTATCCATGGGGGTGCACCATGAAGAAGCATGTATCAGGAGGGTCTGCATGGTCTGCATGGGCCCTTTGAATCTTTGCTAGTTCTTCTGTAGAGCCACCAGCTTGCCATGTTCCCAAATGCCTTGTTTTGGTTTCTGTTAAGGTGTGCCTGGTGAGGCTGTGATTCCTCCTCTTAGTCAGTGCCTCATGGGTCTGTTGATACTCCCCTATAACATTCACCCCCTTGCATTCACCATCTGTGTCTGTGAAGACTAGTTATTCTATAACCTTTGCAGTAGGGTCACCTCCATTCATTATGATGGCCCCTAAAAGCAGGGTTCTAGTTATTGACACAGCTAGTGATCCTCTGCTTTCCCCATATGGCATCAGGGACCCAGAGTGCTAACTTAGGTCTCCCTGCCAAAGTTCAAAGTAGAGGACAAAGGGGAAGTACCTCTGCCTTTGTCTTTCCCCTCTACCTAGTTAATGACTCCTCCGCAGGATTTCAGCCCAGAGTGGGCTGCCATGATGTTGTACCTCACCATCTCTGTTTACCCTGTCTGTCTCCCCCTTATCCAGCTGTGATTCTCCAGCCATGAAGTAAATAAAGGCTCCCCAATATTTCACAGTAGGGACTTTCTAATGTACATTCTGGTTCTTTCCACCCCATAGTTTACAATGAAACCCTGTGATCAAGTCAGATCATAGATATGTTCATGGAAGCTAAAGAAATTTTGGCAGCTCATTTCTACCTCTCCAAACTCTGATAGACCCAGAAATCCTATTGTGGATTTCAAAAGTAAAATTTAACTTCTATAACAATCTTAATGCTTGCTGGAGCAAAGGTTTTCTACTGAAAGAAAAAGAAAAATATAGCAATAGATTTCTAATTATTAGCCACCTTACAGGAAGAAAGCCAAAGATTCCAAAAGAGGAAGTAACAATCCACTTCATCCCCACATGGAACCTCGGAAAACTCCTTCCCTCGGTCACAAACCCACAACACACACACACACACACACACACACACACACACACACACACACACACACATATCACTTTCCAGAAATGCAATACTGTGTTATGTATTCTATCCAATTTCACCCATATCCAGCTTGTGACATGCTATCCCTAATATCCAATTTCATGACACACCCCACAGTGATATATTCAATCCGGATTTGATTCCAGTTTTGATTTCTTATGGTTCTAAACGTTTTATATTCTAATTTTGAACTGTTACATTCCCATCAGTGTCAGGGCCTGATGGTTTTAGTTGATTTTTGTTTGTTTGTTTGTTTTCCTTTTTATTCTTTCTCAGTACTCCAAATGAATCTCAGAATCTCTGAATCTCAGAATTTTCCAAGCAAAAAGCATAAACACAAGTAAATAAGGCTTGCTATGAAGTGCAATTATAGGACTTCATGAACAAACCCTTCAGTATTTCTAATGGATCAACTAAGAATGCAGTCATAATCTTATCTGTACCAAATAACACACTTTGTATTCTTAGAATAATATAGCAAATTCATTAGGAATCCCCAATTACATTTTCCCTTCCAAGTAGTAATAATAACTGCAAAGAGAAACATTTGAAATCTTATTCTCAAGAGCAGATATGAGGGTTTAATTATCTAGATGAGTTCCTTAAATATTTAACTCATTTTGATAGTCACCTGAACTTATGGATTATATTAGTATAAAGCAGAAAATTAGACATTTGCCTTTTCTAAAACTAGACAGACATCATTTTAACTGCAGTTTTTAAAATTTAGAGTGAAAAGCATTCTAAATCCAGTTTAACTCCACCAAAAATTACCTTCCTGGTATGCCTGCTATCCAGATCTTTAACCCTACTACAATTCCCTGATAAAAGAAACAGGGCTCCTTCAAGAAATGCCTGCTATCCAGATCTTTAACCCTACTACAATTCCCTGATAAAAGAAACAGGGCTCCTTCAAGAAATGGCTAACGTTAGGGGTGGGGCAAGATGGATACAAGATGAGCCTGAAATATCCTGTTATTCCAGAAAGTAAGAAAGTACTCAAAAAAAATGGTGACATGTCACTAGGACAACGAGGGAAGCCTAACCTGGGATAACTTGAATATGAAAGTGACTAAGGACAGTAATTAATTATAGATCATTGAAAAATAGAGTTAATGACCCCAATCCAATAATCAATAGATAAACGATTCAGTGCAGAGGAAAGAGGAGTCTTGCATACAGTAGAAGGCTGAGTGTCAATTGGTAAATGTGGAGGGCATTCTGGAAAGAGGAAATCATCATTTTTCAGCCACCATACTAACCTTGAGTTCAGGTATGAGTCACCAGTAGATGCAAAATTTAGGGGGAAACTTTCATGACCAGTAGAATATATGCATGGTCTCCAGAGATAGCTTATTAGTTGCAAAGGGAATATATATATACATATACACACACATACATATATATGGACAAATTAGAGAACAACCTGATCAGGTGATTAAAATGAACATCAACTTCAAAGAGCATATGGACATCATGTGGCTCTAGAAAAGGGCATGCATCACTTCTGGCCTGGAATTCATAACCTAAATCCAGCCATGAGGTGCGATCAGACAAATGTAAAGAAATGTTCTCTATTTTAAAAAGGGACTGCATTCAGTCAGGTTCAGTGGCACACACCTGTAATCCCAGTACTTGGGAGGCTGAGACAGGAGGATATCACGTTCAAGGCCAGTGTGCAATAACTTAGAAAGAGCCTGTTTCAAATTTTTAAAAATTAATAAAAAAAGGGTTGGGGGCGTATCTCAGTGTTAGAACCTCCCTAGGTTCAATCCCCAGTTCCACAAAAAACGGGGGCTTCATTCTTCAAAGTGTCCATGTCAAAAAAGGCAAAAATAGATGATGAGAAAGTTCTAGATTAAAGGACACTTAACATATATAACAACCCTACTAAAATAGATCATGTACTGGAGAGGGAAAAAAGTATAGGAAGAACATTATTTTGTTAATTGACAAAACTGGAATGCAGATGGTAGATTAGTGAGATAATAAAAACATTTTCAAATCATACTCTTTCAAAGTCATGTAATTTCAAAGTCCTTCACATAATTCACTGATATTTCTAGTGAACTGTTATAGTAAGATATGAAATGTCCCCTAAACAGCTCATTTATTAATATTTGGAGCTGATGTAATTGAGTCGTGAGGGTTGTGATCCCAGCAGTGGATAAATCCATTGTAATGGATTTATCTGGAGTGTGGCCTAGGCCAGGAGGGTGTCGCTGGAGGAGGTGGATCCCTGGTGATGCAGCCTTGGAGATTATATGTGGTTTCTTCCCCCCACCCCTGCTCACTCTCTCTTGCCTCTGGCCTCTATCATGTGAGGAGCACAACCCATGTGCTCTTTCTCTATCCACCCCCTCCGAACCTGAAGCCATAAGAAAATAAAGCTTCTTTCCTCTAAGTTATGTGGTCAATCTTTTAGATCATAGCTGTAAGAATGCTGACCGGAACATAAACTAATTGTCAAAATAGGACAAAACTTCTTTCTTCATTGAATGGCAACAGTTGTCAATGTAAACACAATATACAATATTCTTTTTCTAGGCAGTGGAAATGCTATGGTTTTCTCTGGATCAAAAGATAAATTAAATCAGACATGGTGGCACATGCCTGTAATCCCAATACTTGGGAGGCTGAGACAGGAGG
>PVJS01023210.1:0-29818 GCA_004027185.1 Glis glis | reverse complement strand
TGGAGGGAAACACACTATAGCACATGATGTACATACACAAACCTATAAGACTCAATCACTATCCGGAGCATGAAAGGGAGGGAAGGGGGAGGGAATAGGGTGGGATTAGAGGGAGGGCTAAATGTGCAATGTGTGCATGTATGATGTTCATACCCTGACATATATCAAAATGTATAATTATAACTTACAATGCACCAATAAATGAACATAAAAAGTTAAAAAAAGAGACTCTGAAAATGCTTAATTAATTAAATGTAATAAAAATGTGAAAAAGTTGATTTTTAAAAGATAGAAATAAATAGTCTTGAAAAATGAATGATATGCCATACTTTTAATTGATGTTCCAGAAATACTGGGGTCTGAAAATTACATCCAATAAATAGTTTTTTTATTTTACTGATGAAATTTAGAACAGATTAAGAAAAAAGTAAGACTGCATATAAAACAAACCTCTGAATATCTCTCTAATCAGGTTTAGAAAACGTTGCTGCATGAAACACAGCATGTGGGCCTGAGTCAGGTTTTGGGATGGAGAGCATCCTGCCTAAACTCCAAGAGAAAAACTGATAAAAAGAAAAAAGTATCTCTCAAACACATCTGTGCGTCCATGCTCATTGCAGCACTGTTCACGAAAGCCAAGACCTGGTCATAGCCTAAGTATCCATTAAACAATGTGTGAATAAAGAAAATGTGGGGTTCACCATGCAGAACAGTGTGGCGGTTCCTCAAAAGACTAGGAATGGGATTACGATATCACCTATTTATACCACTCTTCTGTATCATTCCGAAAGAATTAAAGTCAGAATACTACAGCGATACGTGCATACCCATGTTGATAGAAGCATAATTCATGATAGCCAATGTATGGAACCAACCTAAGTGTCTGTCAATAGGTGAATAAAGAAAATGCAGCTTATATACACATGGAGCTTTACTCAGCCATAAAGGAGAATGAAACTATGTCACTGGTAGGAAGATGGATGGGACTGAAGGACATCGTGCTAAATGAGATAAGCTAGACTCAAAAAGTCAAAAGTCACATGTTTCCTCTTATTTGTAGAAGCCAGAGAGAAAAAAAAAATGAAAGAAAAGGGACCTCTTGCAAATAAGAGAAAGACCAGTAGAGTAGTAGGAGAGGATGGGGTGGGGTGTATGAGGAAGGAAACAGACCAAAATATGCTATTGTATATATGAATGTGTCACTATGAAATCTCACTATTATGCATAACTCTAATGCACCAATATTTTTTTTTCTTTTGCGGCACTGGGGATTGAACCCAGGGGCATTCTACCTCCGAGCTACACCCCTGGCCCTATTTTTTATTCTTTATTTTGAAACCGGGTCTCACTAAGTTGCGGAGGGCCTCACTAAGTAGCTAAGGCTGGCCACAAACCCAGATCCTCCGGTCTCAGCCTCCCAAGTACTGGGATTATAAGCGTGCATCACCACGCCCGGCACCAATAAAAATTTTTTAAGTACTAAGTGTTCATACAAAAAAAATTATACTTAAAAAAGAAGGAAATCCCATTGTTCGCAACAACATGGTTGAACCCAGAGGCTATATGCTAAGTGAAATAAACCAGACACAGAAAGACAAATAATGTTTGATTTCACTTTTATATGTGATCTAAAAAAACTTCATAGAAGCAGAAAGTGGAACAGTGGTTGCCAGAGGCTGGAGGGGACAGAAAATAGGGAGATGTGATATCAAACGGTACAAAGTTTCAGTGGTAAAATGGATGTGTTCTAAAATAATGTAGCCAGGTGTGGTGGCACACTGCTTGTAATCCCAGTACTTGGGAGACTGATATAGGAGGATCGTGGGTTCGCAGCCAGCCTCAGCTACTTAGTGAGGTCCTCCACAACTTATTGAGACTCTGTTTCAAAATAAGGAATAAAAAATAGGTCTGGGGATGTAGCTCGGAGGTAGAATGCCCCTGAGTTCAATCCCTGGTACCACACAAAAATATAAAATAAAATATAATGTATAGAATGGTGACAATAATTATACCATATTATATACAAGAAGTTTGCTAAGAAAGTAGAATTTACAGCCGGGCGTGGTGGCGCACGCTTGTAATCCCAGTACTTTGGGAGGCGGAGACTGGAGGATCCGGGTTCGTGGCCAGCCTCAGCTCTCTCTCTCTCTCTCATGCTCTCTCTCCCTGTCTCTCTCTCTCTCTCTCCTTCGTGAGGCCCTCCGCAACTTCGTGAGACCCAGTTTCAAAATAAAGTATAAAAAAAATAGGGCTGGGGGTGTAGTGAGGAGGTAGAACACCCCTGCATTCAATCCCTGGCACCACACAAAAAAAAAGATAGTAGAATTTATGTGTTCTTATCCCCCCCCCACACACACAGTAACTATGTGGTTGGACAATCATTTCAAAGTCTGTATGTCAAATTTATGTGTTTAATCAAGTTGTAGATCTTCAGTGGACACAATTTTTATTTTTAATTTGTATCTCCATGACATTGGGAATAAAGTCAACCTCACCTCTCTGCCACTACCCCAACTGTCCCATCATGACTCTTACTCCCCTTTCCTGATCATAGTACCAATAAGGAAATGGAAAAAAGATATTGTGACATGTCCATAGGTTCTGTCTGTGGGAAACTGTTCTAAGTCTAAAGAATATTGACTTGAGGATTTATAGCTTCTTGCTTGCTTTGGCAGAAGACTGCCTCTCTTGAGGGAAACTGGATGGTGACCTCCATGCACCTTCACTATCTAAGCTGTTTCTTCCTGTTTTACTACACCCGTTGCTTGCTTTGCTTAAAGGTGGAAGACCGCCTAAGGAGGCTGCTGGAGACAGCAACCCATGCCTCTCTTGCAAAAACTGCCAGATAACAACTTATCTTCTAAAGCATTCCTAACCCTATGCTCTACTCCTTAGCCAGAGAATGATTTGATGACCCAGACTGAATTCTGTAAACTGGTAATAAAAGAAAGAGCTGAGTTTTGTTCGGGGAGTTTGGCTCTCTTGCCTTCTCCCCTCTCACCTCTTTGAGACCAGGAATTAAGTCTCAAGACCATTTATTTCATAACTTCGTCCCATGCCCTGCTGCTACAGAGTCTGACATCTATCCATGTGTAATGAGGAAAAAGTAGAATTTTCTTCTCTTAATCATCCGCAGACTCCTTTCCTTTATCGAATTGGCCACACTTTCTCTGCCAGAGGAAAGCTTCCATTTACCAGTTGACCCACTTTTGGTGGTTTAAGTTTTGTTAATTGCTTAAGAAATAAAGAAAACGATAGATTTTTTTTCTTGCGTTCACATTGATTAGGCATGTTTGCAAGGACTAATGCACAGGTTGTTTTTATAGTTGCAGTGAACCATAAAAGATTTCATTTTCCATTTTTTTCTTAAGGGGAACTGAGTATCATTTATTAATTCATTCACTTAGCAATAATATAATAAAGAAGAAAAAAAGGTAGTACTCTTTGAATATATAATGACTGAGAAATTCCTTAAACTGGAGAAAGGTACAGATCTTAAGAAGTTGGATACACAAAGAATTGTATCTATAATAAATAAAAATAATTCCACATATTTTAGGGAAGAAGCAAAACACAAAATAAGAAGATCTTAATAATAAAAATATGAAGATCTTAATAATAGCCAGAGGGGAATGATAGATTACTCACACACAAAAGGAAGATATTATACTGAAAACTCACACACCAGCCAAAATGTAATCTATGAAGCAGTGAAAATAGGAACTTAAAAGTTGTTGAGAGACAAACACAAAGGCAAACTTTCTAAGTATTCAGAATTTAGATCCAAATAGTCAATGAACATATGAAGAGATGGCAAACCTCAATCGTAATCAAGAAGATTAAGATAAAGACAAAAATGAGAGTCTCGTGTTAAATAAAACCAGGGGAGGCCTTTGTTGTGGAAGGTGCTCTTGTGCTAGGTGCCAAAAGACCAGAAAAAACAAAATGATGTCACTCATGGTAATTATCGCATCACCAAACTGAATCTTTAAGGGAGTACATAAATCCCCAAACAGATCATTTATCCCTGGGAAACAGGAGATTCACAACAATGAATAAGAAAGAGCCCAGTTTTCCTAAATGTACGGTAAAGAAATGACCTATGTTTTGATCCTTACAAGAAGAGAAACCTGTCTTGATGTTACCCTATTTGTTTTTTTATTGTTCTGTTTCTTGTTCACATCCCACAAAAAACAACTGTTTTGTCATGCCCAGGGGAACACTTATTCTATTTTATAGAATGAGATATTGCCCACCCGGTACAAGAATTGCAAATAAAAGCCAAGTAGGTCTTTAAATTTATTGTGATTTTGTGTTTTGATTCCTATTTACATACCAAATCGAGACCCATAATGAGACAAGCTAGACTGCCAAGCCAGGCAATCCCAATTTCTATAGAAAAAAGATAGAACAAGTCAGCTTTGGGATTGTCATTAAGGGTTTTTTATTCATAGGCCAAAAAATAATTTATAAAATTTACATACTAATCTCTTTGCATTCCTACATGTGATTAAAATTTGAATTGAAACTTGTCATTGTTACTGAAAAATACATACATGCTAACTTATAATATTTACTGAAGGATTTTTTATTCATTTGCATAGCTATGTGCTTTGAGCTTGGGGGGGCACACATCCATTGATTCAGAAGAAAGAATTTTCCTCTTTCATTGGTAAGAAAATTGACTTAGTATGTTATAATCGTCTTCACTTTTTAAATTTTCCTGGTTTTATAATTTCTCAGTATCTTAGTTGTGGGCTACCCCAGTAATTAATCATCTGCGGATCCCTTTCATTTATCTAATTACTCACACCTTTTCTGCCAAAGTAAAGCTTCCGTTTACCAGATGACCCATTTTGTCGTTTCAGTTTTGTTAATTGCTTAAGAAATAAAGAAAATAATAGGTTTTTCCCCTCCATTCACATTGATTAGACATATTTGCAAAGGCTAATACAATGGTTATTTTTATTGTTGTAGTGGCCTATAACATATCTTACTTTTCCATTTTTCTTAAAGGGAACCGAGTTTCATTTATCAATTCATTCATTTAGTAATAATTAGTTAAACTAGTTCATCTATCATAATGTATTATAGGTATTGAAATGAATACATGCTACATGTGTGTGAATAGGGTCTGGGATATAACAAACAATCAATAATGATGCGTAGAGTGCCATAAATTTCTTTGGCAGAAAAAATATTCAGAAAGGTATAAAATAGTGGCTAAACAATTCCAATGCAGGTATTTCAGAAAGATCCATGAAGAAATATGGCATCTGTGCTAAGTACTAAAGAACGCCTGGAACTTAGCAAGTAACCAAAGGATGAGATTAAAATAGTTTATCCAGAAGTAATTGAGTTTAATTTTTGTAAGTGTCCAGATATATGGAACTCCAAAGAGTTTATTTAGACTGAAAAATGGGTAGTGGGAGGGGTAAAATAAGAAGATGAAACCCAGAGATAGAGTTGAGTGGATCAGTCTTAGAAGACTTTGAATGCTATGTTGAAGATTTTCCTAGTATTATTTTTCATATGTGAATGAATGAAAGAAATGAGGAGGGTGGCATTTTGGATATTACACAGCTGTTCCAGAAGTGGCAATAAAACTAAGACTTTTTATCTCTGTTCAGAGGGCTCCACGAGAGAACCTCTTATGCTTTGCCAAGAGTCAGAAAGACAGACCATAATTAAAATTTTCAAGTGGGTACAATTACTTTTCATGAACTCTGGTCTTCAACTTTTATACCCTTTCTTCTGACTTGGGACACTTTCCAACCACTGGGGCTTGACTGAGCTGGACACAATTCTGGGGTTTGAGGAAATGGTCTCTTACTCCGCCTGATTGATGGAAGAAATAAACAGAAAGCAATTCATTCTTCCCTTGGAGAGGCAGAGAGCAGCCACCAGAATGTGCAGTTTCAGATGAGGGAGATGTCAGCGGCAGGAATGGATGGGGAGAGCCAACAGCTTTCCCAGTGGCAGGAGAGAGACTGAAAAAGCACTTACAGCTCACTCACTGTGAAACCAGGAAAGCCATTGCTGCTCATGTCTTTGGTGTGCACTTGCCTTTTCAGTTTAGATTGATTTATGCATATTAATAATTATGCTATGCACATTTTTCCTTTTAGCTAATTTTTTTCTGTTTAGTGAAAGGCGTGCTATGTTCTTTTTAACCTATGCTACACTAAGTTGTGAACCACTTTTCATATGCTGTTGTTGGCTACTTACTCAAGAGAATACACTTGACCAGCAATTATTAGCTATTAACTATTTGTTAGGCACGTTGAAGCTATTAAATATATTAAACCATTTAATTACCATAAAATTTGATGTTCTCACTACCAATATTACCAATTTTACATATGAGAATATATGTAAAGTTCATACATATTTACATATGAGAATATTTATATATGTGTGTGTGTGTAAAATCAGAATGGTACTAAGAGAAATTCGGATGGGTATTATGCCTCTAGAGTTTGTTCATTTGACTGCTGAATTTTTCTGAGTTTTTTTATGAACTTAAAGATACTGTTTAGGAAAGCTAGCCAAACAAACATATTTCAGTGTCTGCTATTTTTAGATGATCACAAAACGTGTTGATAGGAGAGCCAAGACTGAATCTTGGTCTCTTACTCCTGACTCGGTGGCTTTTTAGGCTGCAAGATATTATTGCTTCCCCAATATGTTGTCCACTCACATGCACCCACCCCACTCCACACACTTACACAATGTGGCTGTTTATAAATAGCATTTTCTTTCATCAGAAATACACCTTAGACACAAAGCTTGAGAAAATAACATTTTCCCATAAGATAAAGAGTATCACATGTTAATTAACAGGTTTATTTTTAAAATAAAGAGATAAACAAGATGCCCCGAATCTATGAAAAATTGTATTGTGGTTGAAGAAAATGCAATTTAGAAGACAATGATCCTCTGTTGATGGTCTTGTGAGTGTACTTCGCAAAAATGTGTCTAAGGTATGTACCATGAGGCAGGAGAGAACAGGGATTATTGTAATCAGAACTCGAATGCAAGTCCTGCTCATTTAATTATGGTATCTTGTGGAAGCCATATAACCACTAGAGTTGTTTTTCTAATTTTTAGAATAAGGAAATTAGTCCCCATATCATTGAGTTGTGTTTCACTGAAAAGTACATGAGATAAAAACATGGAATACACACACACACATGCACACAGAGACACATGCACACATACTTCACGTGTACCCTATGGTATGTAAAATTATTTAGTGGAACACAGCATTAAAAAGGAATTCAATAGAAGTACTTATATTAACATAAGTGGCTCTTACCCATATAGAGTTAAAAGCAAACAAAAACCAAATTGCAGAAGAGTATATACATTATATCTTTGCTTATTCTAAATTATAAAACAATTAAAATGAATACATAAATGTATGCTGGTGATATGTAAATTATTAATAAAATTAAGCTCTTTTATTTTCAAAGTACAGGCTAGTGGTACTATCTCACACAGGGAGGGGTTGGATCAGGGAAGGGCAGGGTGATAGTCTTAATAATGCTCTGTTTCTTCTTTAAAAAACAAACTGGGTACACACATTTTTGTTATTTTTTTTTTTTTGGTAGTACTGGGGAATGAACCCAGAGGCATTCTACTTCCGAGCTTTACTCCAACCCTTTTATTATTTTGTTTTGAAACAGGGTCTTACTAAGTTACTGATAGTCTCACAGAATTGCTAAGGGTGACCATGAACCTGCAATCCTCCTGTCTCTGTCTCCCAAGTACTGGGATCACAGGCATGTACCATGCCTGGCCTCTTGTACTCTTTGTATTGAATATACTTCATATATTTTTATATCACAGTGGCTTCCATAATAATAAAATGATAATGAAGTATATACTGCAGAGCCTGTCCCATAGAAAAATCCATATAAAGCTCATTTCCTTTATGAATTACATTCTATAAAAGCAAAACATTATGAGGAGTCACATTCAGATGCAGTGTGCACACGAAGCCAGAGCCAGGTGGCAAGTCTTCACGAGGCACTGCTATGCAGTACCTTGAATATGCCTCTTAAACGACGTGACAATTGGGGCTATAGCCAACCCTTCATTTTCCTCTATTCTGCTCTTTCCTGTCTCCACAGGGCATTGCACTTTTCCAGATACACGGGACATACTCAATAAATGCTTATTGAGTGAATTCACAAGCCGGCGAGTGAATGAAAGTCTATTTTTTTCCAGCTAGGTCTATTAACTTGAACAAGCCAGGCCTTCCCTTGCAGCACTGGTTCCTTTATCTCTGAAATTAATAGAATCTATGCCATGGTCTCCAAGGTGCCACTAACATTGAGATTCATGGCATTGGTACTTTTCCGGGGACTCTCCACAGGGAATATCTGTTTCTTCCAGTATAGAAGAAAGTTGAATTTTTTTTCCAAAAGTACAGAAGTTTTTAAATTGTGCTAAAAGTAGAATCCTTCTTAACTAATATCACCGCTATAGACACTGCAATAGCACTGCCCGTCTTTTACCTCACATTAGGAGATAAAGTCCCACATTTATTGCCAGGTTCCTAAGCAGAGAAATGTCCTGGGACTCAGAGGGGACCTCAGTGGACCTTGTCCCTAGATGTGGCTCTTCAGAGGACATTACACACAGAATGTTGTAAGGTGAATGGGTAAAGATGAGGCTCTGTCCAGGGAACTCATAAAGTCAAGCAGCATTTTTTTCTTTTTAAGATCATACAACTAGAGCTCAATTTGCAAAGAAATGTTAAATGGTGTCAGGAGCTAGGCTTCATTTCCAGCATCAACTAGCTACTTTTGACCTGGCTGTAAATGACTTACCATCCATGTCCCTCCATTTCTTTGTAAATTAAAGTGAAAGGCTTGTGTTTAACCTCTCATTTTCCTTTGTGATCAATGTCAGGTTTACCCATCTGCAAAATGGAGAAAATAATATGCCTCATACACTAATTGTGAAGCTTAAGGAACATGTTTTCAGTGAACAACTCCCATTACAGCACTTTGCCATAACAGACAGGGCCACTCTGAGCATTGATATAATCATTATTTTTAGAGCGTTGTGATATTCTATAGGGCATCGTTTTTCTTAACACCAAATGGGGTGAAAACAAAACTGTGACTGTTCCTAAAAGCCTGACTTTCCTAGATAGACGATCCACCCTACCTTCATGGCCTACACCTTTGGTGTGTGTAGATAAATTCATACAGGAATCTTACAGAAAATCATGACAAGCTTTCTGTTTCTCAAAAATGTCACCCCCGGTACTTTACATGATTTTTTGTGACTCATCCACATTCTTGTTTCAGACTCATCTAATCTCAAATGCCAAGCAGTATTTGTTAGCCCCAAATTTGGTTGAGCACATTAAGTCAAGCATTAGAAATTAATGTGATGAGCCAGACATGGTGTTGATGTCACATGCCTGTAATCCTAGTATTTGGGAGGCTGAGACAGGAGGATTGCAGGTTCAAGACCAGCCTCAGCAACTTAGTGAGATACTCAGCAACCTAGTGGGATCCTGTTTCAAACCAAAAAATAAAAAGGGCTGGGGGTATACCTCAGAGGTAGAATGCCCCTGGTTCAATCTCATGTAAAAAAAATGTGATGATGACGAAGAAGGAAAAACATTTGAACAGAAATCTTATAGGATTATTTCCTGGAATACATAATATGAGTAGGTTCTCTGATTTCTGGAACAACATATTAATATATTCCATGGGCATGTTTAAATCATGTCCTAACTCCCCCATTGATGAGGCAGTTTCAAGAATAAAATAAATACTGAAATCCTACAAATTATATTGTCTTAAATTATCTTTTGATACCAAAAGATAGCACCATAACGTTCTGACTTTGTCAAATGTATTCCATATAATGTTTATCCTTTTCTATTTCAATAAAAATGTCCAATTTGGATAGACTCAATAAATAATATTGTTATCTTCTAGAATAAATTGTAATACATCTCACAGGCACCTCAAGGGTCAGTGGCCAAAGGTTGCACCCAATAATCATTTTCTTGATCCCTTTCTTTCTGATTTCACCAAAGGGATAGGCATTGATATCTCTACATTATATCAGATCTGTGGTAATCACCAGGCCCAGCCTGATGTCTGCTTAGCCTGGGTCTGATAGGAATGAAAATCACAGGATCTCTTTAAAGAAACTAGTTATGCCAGAAAGAAGCGTTCATATAGATTTTAAGCTAAAACCATGAAGTTCTAAATATGCATTGCATAGGCCAAAGCTGGATTTGAATCTTAATTCTACCAGTTACTAGTTATATTAGTAAGAGGGAAGTTATCTTTTTGTCTCATCTGTGGAACAAAAATAATGATACTTCTTTAAAAGGATTTTGTGGGTTTTGTAAAGGCAGAAAGCATGCAGAGTACCTAACAAAATGCCTAGTTTAAGAGCAATCATTTAAATAAATATTGATCATTTCAATGTTGCCATTATCATTATTATGTTGATGGGTGTGATGACAAAAAAATCACAAGTATGCTAGAATGAGAGGGAAGAAAAGGTGTTAATGAAATAACTCTTGCTTTTCTATGAAAATATTTTCTTAGATAACATCTAAGCCCAATAAGCAAGACAAATGTATATAAATATTATTTAGAAATATGGAGTAAATGTCAGGATAAATAGCTAGCATCACTGAAAGCAAGAGTTGTCAGGAAGAGGTAGGTCAGGTTATTGCGACTTTTTTATTATCAGCTTTGTAGCACAATTTGTATCCCTTTGTACAGGCACCACACTGATAACAGTGAAAAATTACATTTACAATGAGAAATGCATTAAATGGGGAAACCTACCAATCAGTTTCTTAATGCAGTAGGTTAGTAGTTTAGAGCCTGGAATTATCAAATTAAAACAGCATGACACTTCAGTATGGTTGCATCTTCTGAAAGGAAAACCAAAGTGAGTTTACTATGTTTTATTTCTATCTCTTTTCTCTACATGATATCTCTCCCCTCTATTCTTTATTGTTCTTTCGTCTCTTCCAGTGTTGATCATCAACTGGAAGTTAATAGGCTCCCTGTCATACCAATTTTCAGACATGTACATGCATTACAAAATCAATAATACTTTCATGTTTTAAAAATCCTAATAAATCTTTGCCTATTACATTTTTGAAGTTTGACGATCTGAATTAATATAGATCCAGTTCACCATCTAAACCAAAGTATTTATCAGTATCAGTTGTAATCATACGAGCGGCAAATATTTTCTTTCCGTACTCTCATTCCTTAACCAAATTTTCAAAATGAGCACCTACTCTTATCATCTTTTTTTCCTTCATATGCTGCGCAAATCTTTCTGAAGCAATATAGCCATAGTGCGGGAACCGAAGGACCTAGAAGATCATGTATTGGCTCACGCAATGGCATTTGGAGAAGACAGTCATAAAACCCAGTTTCCCCCTTAGCTCTTGATGACATAATTGCCATCTCATTAGTGAAAAGTTGAATAAAGAGACATACTCTGCACAGACGGAAAGCATGCCAGTCATCTGCTGGTATCAGTCGAGGGCCTCCACACGGAAGGCTGCACCCCTCCAGCGCCACTCATTAGAAGCCAGGCCAAGTCAGCATCATTCATTAACTGTCTCTTTCCTGAGTAGGAAAAATGAATGGAGCCCTTTAATCTGACGTTAATAAATTGCAACCATTTGGGGACATATTCAAATGTAAAACGTTGAGGTTCATTATTGAAACTATATTTGATGACTTGTGTTTGTTCTGGCTCATTTAAAGATATAATTTTCAGAGGACTTTATCCCCAATGGTGAATGATAAAGGATATACTTGCCAAGTCATGGAGTCAGTTTCAGCAAGACTCTTTCGAACCAAGATGCAGGTTCATTGACTGAGAAAGCTAGGAGCAGTCCAGGGAAACATCTAGAAGAAGCAACTTTCAAACTTCTAAATATTGATCTTTTTTTTCTTTAGAGAAAAGTATACTTAATAAAAATGGTACGTCGGCTCACCTCATTTTACCTATTGTGAAAATAAACATAAAAAAGAAAAAAGCAAGAAAGTTGATACAATTCTATTTTCCTCTAATGTTGTTTATAAGTGTTTTATTTATACGTAAAAACATACAGGGAAAAGAGAATATAGAACATCAATTCTGTATTTTTGCATGAAGTTGTGTGCAAATAGGTGCAACGTGTATAGGTTTGAGTTGAGGATTGGAGCCAGACGCTTTGTAAATACAGTGGCATTTGAAGTGGGCTTGGAAAGATGAATGTCTATTGAGTCAAATGTGATGTTTTTTGCTTCTTTCACTTCAATAAAACTGTGACCTTCCAGAAGAAAGTGGATGGGCTCTATTCACATAGGTAAAACCAGCGTCTAGAGTCATATCTGGAATACAGTGTGTATGTAAATGTGGCTCGCATGTCTCAGTTCAAGCTGAATTTGAGCACACACACACTGGGAAAATCTAAACATGAGCTAGAAACATCATACGTGTTTGGCTTCAGAAGTCTCACATTTTTTCCCTTTATATTCATTATTTGCAAATTGGGTTTTGACCTTGCTATTGCAAGTTTTGATTCAATGATTTTTTTTCCCAAGGAATCTCTGTCACGCCCCTCCAAAGCATTTACTTTTTCTGAAATGTGTTAGCCTGCTCTATTGAAGTCATGCAATTGTATAATTTAAACAGGGGGTTCATGAGCATTGACATTTTCATAAAATCCAATATTCTACAATATTGTGTGTTTTACAATCTTGAAATAGGATATAATATTCTGTTCATCATTTCACAAAAAAAGTAAGGAGATATTCAACTATTTCAGGCATAGATATGAAATAATGGAATGTAGAGATGACTCAATAATGCAGGGAGAAGATTACACATGTTAATGGGCAATTAAAAGTGTGTTATGAATATTCGTGAAAACAAAAATCTGTTGGGCAGGAGTATTAGCAGCACTCAAAGTAGTAAGCAATTCATATGCAAGGATCCAGAAGAACAAACTTTATGAGATTTTCTTAAAAATAGAAGCTGGTAGTGGTGGTGCACACCTGTAATGACAGCACTTGGGAGGCTAAGACAGAAGGATCATAGATACGAGGCAACCTCAGCAACCTAGCAAGGTTATCAGCAACTCTGTGAGATCCTGTTTTAAAAAAAATAGGGCTGGGCATTTAGCTCAGAGGTAGAACACCCTTGGGTTCAGTCCTGAGTACATAAATAAATAAATAAATAAATAAATAAATAGGAAGCTGGAGTCAGACACTCACTTATTAAACACAAACTAGGAGCCTACTCTGTTGCAGGAGCAGGTGTGTGATTGTCACAGAAGGCCAGTGTCCCTTCATGATACCTTTCTCATATACTACTCCTAGCTTTCTCCTAGCTTTCTCAGTCAATGAACCTGCATCTTAGTTCAAAAGAGTCTAGCTGAAACTGACTCCATGACTTGGCTAGTGTATCCTTTATCATTCATCATCAAGGATAAAGTCCTCTGGAAATTATATCTTTAAATGAGCCAGAACAAACACAAGTCATACACTTCTCCTATCCTTCTGTTAAGAGGGCTGAAGTACATTTCGATTCTTCTTGGTCTTCTCTTTTCCTCTTTATGTACACATCAGAGTCTTTTATTTTTATACTTATATTGGAGCAGTGGAATTAAACATTATAATGGGGCATAGAGTGATAGGACTATACACACACACACTTGATGTGTTTCCCTCCATATCTCACCCCACTCCCTCCCTTCCCCATCAGAATCTTGAGACGGCTGCCGCCACCACTATTTTTTCTTAAGTAATGAGAGTGATTAAAATAGCATCATCTATGCCATATGTATGCATTTAATAATTATTTGCTCTGTATCAATGAAACCCTTATGCATTGTTTTCACACATACTTCAACAGAAACTGTTCCTATTGCATATGCACAATTATATGCCAGAACTGTGGCAGTGTGCTAGAGAAACAAAAATAAGAGGCACCGACTATTGTCCACTAAAAGTTCAGAGAATAATTGATGGAAGAGGATATATAAACATGAAATTTCAAAATACCTTGTCTGGCTGTACACACCAATCAGAACTAGGGAAAACAGTGTGAAGATCATGTTTCCTTAGGGTCCTGAGCATTTGGATTGGCTGACTGAATTTTTTTCACTTATGTTTAAATTTTTATTGGTGCATTGTAATCATACATCTTGACGAGGTTCAGGGTGGTAGAAGAATACATGCACACAGCACTCATTTAGCCCTCCCCCAGTTCCCACCCCACTCCCTCCCCCTTCCCTCCTTCTCATGCTCAGCATAGTGATTGACTTTGATAAGTTTGGGTATAGACATCATGTCCATTGGGGCGCTTTCCTCTCCCCCCCTCTCATCTCCCTCAGTTAGGTCGCCTTCTTTACTCATCTAAGGTTTCTCCATTGTCTGGAGTCCCTCCTATGTCCCATTTACTCCCTAGGGAGAACATCTGACTTTTCACTTTTTGTGACTGACTAATCTCCCTTAGCATAATGTTCTCCAATTCCATCCATTTCCCTGCAAACGACATAATTTTGTTCTTCTTAATGGCTGAGTAAAATTCCATTGTGCACATACCCCATAGTTTTGTAATCCATTCATCTGTTGATGGACATCTTGGCTGGTCCCATAGTTTGGCAATTGTGAATTGTGCAGCTATAAACATAGATACACATGCATTAGTCTGGTAGTTTGGTTTCCATTCTTTTGGGTAGATGCCTAGAAGTGGTATTGCTGGGTCATATGGTAGGTTAATTCCTAGTCTTCTGAGGATCCTCCACACTGTTTTCCAAAGTGGTTGCACTAATTTGCAATCCCACCAACAGTGTATTAGAGTTCCTACTTCTCCACATCCTTGCCAAAAGCATTTGTTGTTGTTCATGTTCTTAATGATTGCCATTCTAATTGGGGTTATGTGAAATCTCAGGGTAGTTTTGATTTACATCTCTCTGATTGCTAATGATGTTGAACATTTTTTCATACATTTATTGGCCATTTGTATTTCTTCTTTTGTGAAGTGTCTACTTAGTTCACTTGCCCATTTTTTCGATTGGGTTATTTGGTTTTATTAGTGGTAAGTTTCTTGAGTTCTCTGTATATTCTTGATATTAGTCCTCCATCAGAGGAGTAGCTGGCAAAAATCTCCCATTCTGTCAGCTGTTGAGGTTCTTGATAGTTTCCTTTACTGTGTAGAAGCTCTTCAGTTTAATACAATCCCATGTATTGATCTTCTTTTTAACATCTTGTGCCTCTGGGGGCTTGTTGAGGAAGTTTTTGCCTGTGCCTATGTGTTGAAAATTTGGACCTATGCCCTGTTCAAGTAGCTGCAAGGTCTCTGGTCTAAAGTCCAGGTCTTTGATCCATCTTGAATTGACTCTTGTGCAGGGTGAGGAAGTGAGGTTTATTTCCATTTTTCTGCATTTGGTTAACCAGTTTTGTCAACAGTATTTATTAAAGAGGCTATCTTTTTTTTTCAGTGTATGTTTTGGGCTCCTTTGTAAAAAATCAATTGGCTGTTAGTGTGCAGATTTGTTTCTGAGTCTTCTATTCTGCTCCATTGGTCTATGTATCTGCTTTTGTGCCAATACTAGGTTGTTTTCATTACTATGACTTGGTAGTATAGTTTATAGTAAGGACTGAAATTTTAAATTTAACTGTTAGACATTGTAGATGATGGAGTTCTAACTGGTGACTGACTTTAAGGTCTTGAGCATTTCCTGAGCATGGTGTTATAAGATCTCCAGGCTCTGGCTTCCAGAGGTGTTCTGAGCCTGGTCTTCATCTCCTCCATCCCATTCCTTGCTCTTTAGTTCTCAGCAGTCTCCCATCCTTCTGTTAGCTTTTATGCTTTCGCACTCTTGATCTTTCGTTGCTCATTAAAGTCTCACATACAACTACCTTGAAGAAAGATTACTCACCTGTCAAAGCCTTTCTTCTCAAGCACACCACTGAACACACACATCATGCTGCTGTGTGATAAATACAACCTCAGAATTGGATGTACTTGTTTCTGTGCATCCAATCTAATTACTTCCACTGCTATTATGGGACCTACAGTATTATACGCAAGGGTTTTTCGGGAGCTTTGCCTTCTCCATAATACAGGAGTTTCCTTTGATTGGGGACTGTGCCATATGCATCTTCAAATCCTCAAATTCATACAGAGGTTCTTGGTAAATGCCAAGAGAATGGAGGGTTTGGGATTACACAATTTATTTCTAAGATTTTTTTTCATACTGAGGATGAAACCCAGGGACATTATACCTCCAAGCTACATCTCCAGACTATTTTCTTTTTTATTTTGAAGCAGGGTCTTGCTAGGTTGCTGAGAGTCTTGCTAAGTTGCTGAGGCTGGTCTGAAACCTGCTGTGATCCTCTCATCAGAGCCTCCCCAATATTGGGATTACAGGCATGCACCAGCATGCTGGGCAATTTATTACTAGGATTTTTAATAAATAAAAATAAAAAGGATGAATATTAGATTCAATTTGTCAAAGTATAAGGCTGTGAGTCACCCCAGAAAAACTTATATTTTGCCTAGTACTTAGTACATCCTTCTGCATTATAATAGTGCAATTGGTTTTTATTAAAACCATAATTGGGGGACTTCTCGGGCCATTGCAAAATTGCAGGGATTTCAGTTTCCTCTTTGATATTCTTAAAGGGTTTGCACTAAAAAAAGCACAGGAAATCAACATAAATTTTCCTGTTGAAAAGTGTCACACAAGCCCAACACAAGCAATTATCCAAAATAATAGCTTTGCATCTTTATTATAGAGCACAGGTGGCATTATAAAGTTGTACATTTCCAGAGCTTCCAAATGAAATGAGAAATTTCAAAACTAATTGTGTGTTTATTTTAGATTCTTATGTGAATAAACCTAAGGTACTAAATGTAAAAATGTGAACATATTTTTATATCTGAAATATACTAAATTATATGACCTCAGCCATTTATGAACTTATTTATATTTAATGTACTTTGTTCTTAGAATGATTTTAAATTTACAAAACCCTCAAGCATATAATTACATGAGAGTTCTTATACATGCTCTTAGATAATTTCCCTATTGTTAGCATTATATATTAGTATGATATATTTGTTACAATCAATGAGCCAATGTCAATGCTACACCATTTTTTTTAGCAAAACTCTTAGTTTCTTCAGATTTTTCCATGATTTCTTTACTTAATGCACCTTTCTGTTCCAGTATCTCATCTAGCTTGTCATATTACTTAGTTACCATGACATGAGTATACAATAACCAAGCGCATACACATATTTAGCTATTTCTGCATGAATTCACCTGGATCTATACAAGCTAAACAAGGGTTCACATTAATGTCTCCAACTCTGTCCATTATCACGTAGGTCACTCTACCTTCCTCCACTTATATCCAAATCCCCACTCCATCCCTGAGAACCCTGGCTCCTTCTGCCATCCAGAGAGTAAATTGCCCAATTCAGTATACAGGTCTGTGCACATCGAAATTATTATCGATGTCTTCATGGGAAATAACTTTATCAAGTAGACTGCAGTGCTTGTGCACAGTTCTTTTCGCCCTTCGCCTTACAAACCACCCTCATTTCTACAGCTATGGAGTCATCCCTTGCCCCCCCATCTCCCTCCATGAGGTGGTTTCACACATTTATCTTATGGTTTAGATCCATGACCCTGGTCTAATTAAGAACAAGATAAATGAAACATTACATGTTTTACATTCATTTCTTCCTTGTCCCTACCTCTTCTTTTCTTATGTACATAAGTTTCTGAGCTACATCAATTTCTTTCTCTCTGAAGAGCTTCTTTTAACATTACTTTGCAGGGCACCCTAGTGACAACAAATTCCCTGAGGTCTTGTTTGTCTTTATTTATCCTTCACTTTTAAAAGGACCATTTCACTGATATAGAATGCTAGATTGGTGTGGGTTTTTTTTTTCTGTCACAATTTTAGTATCTCCATCCATTATCTTCTTGCATGAATGGTTTCTGATGAAAAGTCCAATGTGTTTCTTATCCTTATGTTTATAAAGATAAGGTGTTTCCCCTCTGGCTCCCTCTAAAACTTTTTATCATTTGCTTTTCATATTTGAGTATATTGTGTGTGTGTGTGTGTGTGTGTGTGTGTGTGTGTGTATACTATTTTGATATTTATAATACTTGGTATTCTCTGAATTTCCTAAATCTATGGTTTGATGTCTATCATCAATTTCAGATAATTCTTAGCCATTACTAACTTCAATATTTTTCTTGTATCTTTTCTCTTTCATTTATGGCATTCTTGAGTATTCAGTTCTAATTCACACACACACACACACACACACACACACACACAATTTGCCCTCCTTTTATTTCAGATGTGCAAATTTCCATTGATTTATCTTTTAAGTGTTCCGATTCTTTCTGACGACAGGTACAGTCTTCTGAAGAGCCATCAGGGACATTGCTTTCTGCTTCAGTATTTTTGATATCTTACATGTCTTCTTAATTAATTATACTCACCAGTTCTTGCATAGTCTCTGCTTTTCAATAGAGCCTTTGCCATATTTATGATTTAAATTCCCAATCTGATAACTCCAACACCTTTGCCATACCTGAATCTAGTTCTGATTCTCACTTAGCCTCTTAAGATTTTTCTCTTCTCCTTGCATGAAGCATGCCTTTAATTTTTTGCTTTTTTGTGTATTTGTTTAAGACTAGGTGCAATGAATCAGGTAATAAGAACTGAGATAGATAAGCTATTATATGTGATGTCATAGTGGCATGGCTAGACCTTGGTTAGTACTTCAGGTTCCTTGTCTGTAGGTACCAGAGGCTCCAGTTCCTCTCAGTGTCTCATTCTCTGTTCCCTAATCTTTGTCATGTGTTCCCCTAAGAACCATTAAATAGTCTGAAACTTGCAGCTCCTTCAGTTTTGCTCCATGTTATCATATTGATTGATGATAAATTATGAAGGGTAAGAGAAGTCTTCCATAATCCTATGATTAAATGTCAGAGTTTATGGAAAGTCTAGGTTAGATAATTATATCTGGTTCATGGAAGCCAGATATACAAAGTTCTATTATTTGAAAACATCATGTCAACATGTATGGAGTTTACAGCGTAATGAGTTATGATAACTCTTTTTTTTACCACCATATTACTTAAAATGTGAACTATACTCCCTGAAGGACAGGCTACGAAGGATGAGTAAGTGTTCAATTCATTAAACTCTGATAGAGACTATTTTTCACGGGAGATGACAGAGAGGCAAAAAAAATCTGGCAAAACTTTTAGTAGTTTCCTTTGTTTTGTATATGAGTGGGGATTATAAGAAATTTGACTGAAAAAAAGGGTGGAAAGAAACAATAAAGAGGTAAGCAGTTTTTAGTACAAGGCTAAGGTTGTTTTGTTTTAAAGTTTTCTTAGCAGGAATTGAAAAACTACTGATATTCCTGTGACAGAGTTGTGACAAAATTTGAAAAGAAGAGTCACATAACCAGATGCCCACAGATCCCACTGGTACCAAAAATTTATAAAGCATAAAAAATAACAAGCCCACATTTCATAAAACAGGAGCAAGGATTCTCACTGCTTTAGACAAATGTACATCTAATGATGGTAGGCAGTGCACTTTGTCAAGAAATCAAAAATGTAAAAAGCAGTGTTGAATGTTGTAACTTTTAAACATAGGTAATAAGTACAAACGTAAAACACAAGCACAAATCTGCTGGCAGGAATGCTTATTTGAACCCAGTGTTTGGGAAATCTTTAGTATCATAATATTCTAAAAGAAGAATATTTTAGTGCTCACAACAATAATACACTATTAGTAAAAGTATATGATAGATAACATTTGTATAGTTTTTAAGGTTATGAGGAAGTTTCTGTGTATTATTTCCTTTCAACCTGTAATATTTTACACATAGTATATATGTGTAAATATACACAAACACACATACACGTGTATATATATGTATATTCATACATATGTATAATTATAAATAAATATATGTTTATACACATACATACTTACATGCATTAACTTTCACCTATACACCTGCACTTATTTATCTTTTTGTTTGTTTATGTATGAGGCTATAATCCCAAACAATGGACCACACAACTTAGAGGAGGGAAGATTTATTTTCTCAGTTTTTGGAAACTTAGAGTTCAGTCCATGTTAGGCACGGTCTGCAGAGCTCAGGCCATGGCTGCGGGAGACAGAGTGAGAAAGGCTCTGCTCTCACATCATGGAGGCCAGAAGCAAGAGAGCAAACAAGCAAGGGGGAGCAAACAAGCAAGGGGATTCAAAGACAAAGGCACAGTCCCTAAGGCCACACCTCCAAGGCCCCTCATTCTCAGCCACACCCACTCTGCCTAGGTTACCACATAGTAAATCAATTACAATGAATTTTCCTATTGATGGGATTACAACACTAGTAACTTAAATATATCAACTCTGAATATTAATACATGAGCTCTTCAGGGGGTATTCTATATTGAACTATAACAGTTATCAAGGTTATTTGCTTAAGAAATAATTTATGTGAACAGTGATCTTCTCTTGAGATAACTATCACTATAATCATGGCAATTATTGAGTTATAGTGATTATATGAGGTAAACTTCAATTCACATAAAGAAGTATGAGAAGTTCTCTAAAGATACTTTCTATTGAAAGAAAACTATTAAACTTCTTAAAAATTTTCATATCATACAAGCTGGAAAAAATTTGAGCAACAAAATAAATAACAAATGCATTAGATTTTAATCCAAAAATATGAAATAACTCTCTTTGAGTTCATATTGATAAAAATAAATGAATAATGAAATATAAAAGGCAAATACTTTTAAAGACAAAAAATATAATTATCAAATGCACTAATAAGTGAATTAGGGAAGTAACACTGCTCTTAAAATACCAGAGTATAAATTACTGCAAATAAGACTTATCTATTCATGCTAAAATTGGTGGGCAAAAGTGTAAGGGGAAACAATATATTTGCACAGTCTCAAAAGCTTTTGAATAATATTCAATAATATTTTTAATTAAGAAAGGAAAATACAACTGTATAGTCAAGAAACTAGGCAGATCCCACCTAAATCAAGTCATCAGTATTAACATCATGGCTAGTAAAACATTAATATCAAGTACCCATGATACCCTGTGCTGAGAAAAGTAGTCTACTTCTGTGGTATCCTTCCCAATAATACCTAACCTCTATCCAATGAAAAAAAAAAATCACACAAATTCAATTAAAGCACATTCACAAAGTAATTGACCAATGCATTCCAAAAATCTTTGTCACAAAAGTCAAGGAAAGTTTGTGGAAAAGTAACAGAGAAGATGAAGAAGATGTCAGTAACCACAATGTGTGATCATGGATCAGAAAAACAGTATTATTGGAAAAAAATCTCAATATCTGACTAGTCTATTGTTTAATACATAGTTTTGTGCTAAGGTTAATTTCTTAATTTTGATAACTTTACCTTGCGGATGGTAGTGCAAGGCATCAAGAATCTCTACTATTTTACCGCTCATCTGTAAGTCTAAAATTCACAAAATTAAAAAAAAAATAAAATATGAAATTAAAATAAGTCAACTTCACCTACACACAGGTATACAACTTACATAGATTACAAATGAATGAAATTTAAGGCAAATGACTAAAATCTTCAACACAACATTTATTTGTAGATAGAGTATATAAGTAATTGAGATACTGACACTTTCAGCTCTAGAAACTATTCTTTGACTCGTATTGTGAGGTGTTATTCCCTGAAGCAGGTAGTAATGTTTCTTGACATTTAGTATAAATAAGAATATTCTGAGGAGACGTACACATTTCCAACTCTTGGTCTATTCCTACAGAAAACTAGGGTCCAGGAGACTTAATGATTAGCAAGAACAGCAGGGGACTCTGAGGCAGATGTTCTACAACTGAATTCTAAGGGCCCTTGACACAAATATAACTATTGCACAGACTGTGCTCAATAAAGTTACTTGGCAAATGGACTCATGACCATAATCCATAATCTGTAATACCTGCCGTGTTTTTGTTTAGTAGTAGCCTAACTTAAGGGATTTTAATCCTTAGAAAATTTAAGAAGCGTTTGTGCTGTTGTTACAAATGCAGGTCCTGTCTTTAACTCCATGTTCCTGACTCGTGTGTGTACATGTACACACACCTAATGGCAGTCAGATATTTGCCCATACATTTTAGTAAGCATTTTATGGAAGCCAAGAGTAAGTGGTTCTTAGATCAGACTATGAAAATGTGGCCAGTGTCGATATCAATATCTAAGATATATTAGTACTGATTAAACTAATAAATTTGCTTAAAGGTTCAATTCAGTGACAAGGTCTTTTACTGAGGACCTTCATTATCATGCCATTTCTGTATTTTAATCACTATGAATGAATGAATGAATGAATGATATACTCTCCACTGCATTTTTTTATTAAAAACATAGAGTTCAAAGAAAAATTAGCCATATCGTATAGTTTCTATTTTAAAAGATTTGTTTACTCTTTTTTTTTTTTTTTGCTGTACCGGGGATTGAACCCAGGGGCGTTCTACCTCCGCGCTACACCCCCGGCCCTATTTTTTATACTTTATTTTGAAACCAGGTCTCACGAAGTTGCAGAGGGCCTCACTAAGTAGAGAGATAGACAGAGAGATAGATAGAGATAGAGATAGAGATAGAGAGAGAGAGAGCTGAGGCTGGCCGCGAACCCGGATCCTCCGGTCTCTGCCTCCCAAAGTACTGGGATTACAAGCATGCGCCACCACGCCCGGCTGTACTTGTTTACTCTTGTGAAGAATTTTATTCATTCCATGGTTATTGTATGTTGTGATTTTTCAAGTGGTGTGACTACACAGTTAATAGTCAAGACAAAGATCTCTGAGGTGCAGTACAATTTAGTGAACAAGAGCAGGGGCTATGGATCAGGAGTCCAGGGTTGGAATTCTGTTGTCTTATGCAAATTACTTTAATTCTCTCTTTCTTGATATGCTCATCTGTTGAATATGATTAATAATTGAACTCACTTATATGGTCCCTTCAGGTTTTAATTTAGTTAGTGCCAAATTTCATCAAATCTGCAAAATCATCAAATTTTATATAAATCATAATTATTTTGTGCCACTCTGAAAGAAAAATAAATGTACTGTCATGTTTTTGAAAAGATGCATTTGATTTTAGGAGACACCTGACTTCCATAATCTAGGAACATAATTAAAGAGTCCTGACTGACACATTGGTATACTTTCTAGTTTATCATACTTCAGCATATTAACAATCTATAGTATAGCTCAATAAAAAAGTAAAAAGTAAAGGTAAGGAAACAGATCAATAATGTTATGTGCATATATAGATGTATCACTATAAATTTCACTATCATGTACAATTACAATGGACCGATGGTTTTTTTTTGAAAAAATTAACAATAATTTTAAAAACAAAATAAATCAATAAAAAGTATACCCCAATTTCATGCAAAACATGCTAACTTTAATATTAAACTCATTTAATTTTATTTATATAATTTATTCTAAACTCTGTTTTACACATGCAATTTAGAGCCGGGCATGGTGGCGCACGCTTGTAATCCCAGTACTTGGGAGGCAGAGACCGGAGGATCCAGGTTCGTGGCCAGCCTCAGCTACTTAGTGAGGCCCTCCGCAACCTCGTGAGACCCGGTTTCAAAATAAAGTATAAAAAATAGGGCCGGGGGTGTATCTCGGAGGTAGAATGCCCCTGGGTTCAATCCCTGGTACCGCAAAAAAAAGAAAACAAGTGCAATTTAGTAAGAATATTTAGATTAAAGCCTTTCCTCCATGTAAGCTGTGTTTGTGTGGTGTGCGTGTGTGTTACTGGGAATTAAACCCAGTAATTCCACCTTCGAGCTATACCCCACCCCATTTTATTTTTTATTTTTTAAACAGGGGCTCACTGAAGTTACTGCAGTTATTGAAGTTCCTGCTACGTAGCTGAGGCTGTCCTTGAACCTGTGATCCTCCTGCCTCAGCCTTCCAAGTACTGGAATTAGAGGCATGAGCCACCATGCCCAGTCATTCAATGAGAGCTCTTAAAGCAGACGTCCTAAAAGTTGGTATATTTAGTTTGTCAACTTCAACACATCAAAATATAATTATACTTAAACAACTTTAAATAAATTTGAAAATGCAAAATTTTAAAATAACTTGCACATGCAAACTAACATGTGCTAATGTATGCAGTAATATTTGATATTTTACTATTAAAGGAACACAGAAGCAGAGAGATTGTGCCAATTGCCATTAATTCAAAGGAAATGAAATGCAATATTGACAAACATTTTTATGTTCTTGAATGGATAGATAACTTTATTTCTTCCTGACTGAGTTTATCTACTCTATCTAACCCAGTTGCAATGTCCTTACCATGGATAAGCCAAATTAATTTTACTAAATATCTCAGTTTTGTTCTATCATTTAGACACATCTAGTGGTCCTCAAAATATTAGGATAAAAAAGCTCTCTGGTTTTCAGGCCAACTCAATTTTTTGAGTGCATCATTTTACTGGAAATGTTATTCCACAGATATAATGAGAAATCCTGTCACAGCCTGTCATCATTCGGCCGACCAGTCTGTCCTGAGCCAGTCGACAGTCATTTAGTTTTGCATTAGTGTGTGAGACAACTTATTGAGTATAATGATTATTTGATGAGGCAAGCTATTACAGTAGATTCTGCCAAAGATGAAAAATAGTGGAAGACTCTTATTTATTTTAATTTTTGTTCCATCTCCAATTGCTGAGACAGGCTTGATCACATTTTGATCAGCCAATGTAAGAACAGATATGATGGCTGGAGGGTCCCACAACTGAACGGATAAGGAAGAAGCAGAAAGGCAGATAGTGGCTTCATGCCAGGAACGGCCTCTGTCAATTTTATTGGGCCATCTGGCTTAAACCCATTAAAAGCTTCAAGAATTAAAGTCTCCAAATGAGGACACCCATGGGCCCAGAGGTAAAATTACTTGTCCAAGCTCACATTGACTGCTCTCAAACAATATGTCAGTTCCTCCATATCGTCATGGAATTGGTTCCAGGACCCCCCCCCCATAGATACCCAAATCTGTGGATGCTCAGGGCCCTCATATAAAATAGTGTAAGTTGTATACAATCAACACACATTCTCCTGTGTACTTTAAATCATCTCTACATTACGTATAATACCTAATACAATGTAAATGGTATGTACATAGTTGTGAAACTATTTTTCAGAGACTAATACTAAAAAAAGTAGTGTGTGCATGTTCAGTAGAGATATAGCCTTTGGCATAGGTCTAACCACATAGTACATGTTAGCAACAACATAGATTTTTCTGGAATTCTTTTCTCAATATTTGTGATCTGAAGTTGGTTGGATCTGCATTTGTAGAACCTGTGGCTATGGAGGACTGACTGCATAGTGTTTCAGCGTCTGATATGAGTGTCTAGAATTCTTTCCATCACACCACTCATTATATAGTGATTTTATTTAGGGGGAATTTTAAGGTTTTCACCAAGGATTTATAATAGCTAATATAGTGGCATATTTTACACACTTATATATAGTTTTTACAAATATTCTGAAAATTATAAATACCTATTGAGGATTGAGTTCAATTTAGAAATAAAATGAACTAAAAAAAAGAGATGGCATCATATGGCAGAATGTCATCTTATATATACCATATCCTCCAGACAAGGACATAAGGCTCTGAAGACATCAGAAATATTTTCTCTTTCATTTCAGGATTTGAATTTCTGAGTACTCCAAATTGTCCACTGATGTATGTGCAACCTCTATCTCCTTTAACTTGCAGGAATAAGCTTATGGGTCCAGCAGCTATTGGAGGCTCACGTGGGCATGTAGCTTTTACAATATGCAGTTATTATGTATAAGCATTCATCAGAATTGCTTGAGTTACCTCTGTCATAGTCTGGGGTATTATTTCCATCTAAAGAGACACTGATTTAAAAGAAAGCACAAAAACAATTACAAAGAAAGAAGAAAAAATGGAATATGTGTTTTAGAAATATACCAGTTGTAAAAGAATGAAGTTCACTCCTGCCTCTCTCAAAGTCTCCTGGATTGTAATAGGGAATCAGGAATAGCCCTGAATTCTTTGAGTTACATAGACATGAGCAAAAGCTGTGCTCATGTTCTGCGTAACTACACCCATGTCTGTATTGGATCTACATGGGTATTACAAAAACCAGGAGTATTACACCTACCCTATAACAATGCAATAGACTTTGAAAGGGGCAGGAGTGAGCTTTGCTTTTTTATGGTTGGTGTATTCCCAAACATATTTTCTTTTCTTTTTTCTTCTTCTTCCTTTCCAATTCTTCTTCTATTTTCTTCTAAATCAGTGTCTCTTTAGATGGAAATAACATCCCAGGTCTTAAAGCACTGAACCAACTGGAGGCACTTGAACTAATTGCGTGATACCCAACATTTACTTTGGTCTCACAGTAAAAGCAGTTAGTAATTGTGCCTCTTCTTTATAAAAAAAATCAACAAAATATAAGTGATGGTTCTTTGTAGGAGCAAATAAGTAGAATTAGATTTTTACTTATGGCTATTTTATCAAATTGCACTATGCGAATAAAAGGGTGTTCATGCCATCTAGCCTCTGTGATATGTACTAAAGAAAACTATTTTAAGGCATCAAATGGGGAAAACAAAACAAACCCAAATGTTCATCCCCTAGAAGTATGGCCTATATTTTATTTTATTTGACTCCAGCTACATCTTTAAACAGTAGTTTCAGGACAGTAAGTCATTTTGAAATGTCATAAAAATGTTCCAAGTTTGTAGTTTGAAGGACCTTAGAGGGGCTATTTGCAGGTTGATACTCTCTCTTTTCCGTGATCCACTTGCACATTATTCTAAACCTCCTTGGGAAGAAATGAAAGTAGGATGACTCTTTAGAAAGGATTCTTGATTTTCAGAGCTCCTTGAGTGATAGATGAGGTGAGGGACAGTTACATATTTGCAGCAGATATCAATCCCTCTTGTCAAATTTCACATGCATTTTTATATCTAGACTTATTTTATCTACCTTTGCTCAACTCCCAACACATAAAGAATGTCCACAGATATAGGGTCTAATAATGCATTGTGGGAATTTAGTACACATCGAAAGCCTGACGGATGGAAAGAAGAGAGTTCTAACAGATCCCTTGTGGAGGGAAAAAATGTGGCTAGATGGAATAAAACTGATAAAAAATATCTCTTTTCGATAGGACCAGGTAATATTTGGTTAATTGAGTTATAAGTGTTTGTCATAAAAATTCACAAAATTTCGATAGGATAAACAGAATTCACTGAGTTAGAATTTCTCATTTAGAAATATTTGCTTTAAATTCTGATGTAGATTAAATTAACTGTTTTTTTTTATTTTCCTGTTGACTCTTCCCTCCTCACACCTTCTAGATGTGGAGTACTCCAGAAGAAAGAATTTTATTAGCAAAATTATATTTGCTAGTTTAAAATAGATATCTTAAAGTTAGATTTTGAGCCATTCCTAAGAATAAAAACAGTATTAGGTTTGAAAGGAAATATAGAAATCATTTACTTGAATCCCCTAACTTTCCCCTCATATCACTAAAGAACAGAATGAAACATTACAAAAGATAAAAAAATACAGACAGTGACTAGAACACCTTCAATCAACACACATATTTGTGTAGATATTTCTATTTATAGAAACCTCTAGAACCATTCCTTTGAAAATAAGAAGATATGAAATAAGAAAGTGATTTCAACATTTCGCTAATTTAAATGTATCCTATCCATATATAAAGATGCAAGGCAAATATGGACCTTTCCAAGCATTTTACATTTATTGAGATAATAGCAGAAAAGTCAAACTGAAATAAATAAAATTTGGATTCTTTTCTAAAGAAATATACTGTGCATGATTCATTTTTTTCTCTTTTCATTTTACTTTTTTTTTTGTGGTACCGGGTATTGAACCCAGGGGTATTCTACCTCTGAGCCACACCGCTGGCCCTATTTTTTATCCTTTATTTTGAAACCAGGTCTCACGAAGTTGCGGAGGGCCTCACTAAGTAGCTGAGGCTGGCCGTGAATCCGGATCCTCCTGTCTCAGCCTCCCAAGTACTGGGATTACAAGCATGCGCCACCATGCCTGGCTTCATTTTACTTTTAAGGAACATCATCTCTGCAAAGTGTAGACAAGGTGTTTGACTATGTAATGATGAAGCATACATTCTATTTGCATAAAGCTCATGGGAATACACATAATACGGATAAATTGAGAATGAAGTTTAAAAATAATGATCGATATAAAAGAAACAGGAATCAAAAACATCTGAGTGAGCTGTGGTTTGAATAAAAATGCATAGATCCATTTCTGCTTGCTCCCTCTCACTCAGCATAACTTTAAACACTGGAAATAATGCACAAAATAAAGGAAAGCTCTGTAGGTTGTAAAACTATGAGAGTCAGTGCAGGAGCCCAAGACTTGAGTGACGTCACAACATCAGCATGTCTGTGCTCTCCTCACTAGCAGCGGAAGGTTCACCCATACCCAATATTTCCCCCCCATGACACAGTAGCAGAAAACAATCCAGGTAGGCCCATTATTGTCCAAATCCAGCATCAGTCCCTCTGATAACACCATCTGACCCTGAGATAGGGGAGGCACTATCCTTACTTACCTAGCCTGAATCTCCTCTTTTCTGCTCACAATTACCTAGACTAGAGGGCACAGCCCACGTGGAAGACCAATTTCAGCAGGCAATGCAGGATTGTGAAAGGTTCTTTGTCCTCACAGGACTGAGATTCTCCTTCCCTGGCCAGAGATACCACAACAGCCAGACGCCACATGGCACCACTAAGACACCTAAAAATACTCTTTCTCCACTAGAAGGAAACCCCTTCCACTCCTCCAGACAGTACCAATAAAGATCAACAGCAACAGATTAACCAAGAACACTAAAATAACATCATCATGTTTCTGAAGATTAAACTTGTCATGCAATCACAACCCCCCAAAACTAGTCATAGATTCTCATGCTAAGTCAAAGTCATATGGGCATGTGCTAAAATAAAAGATGCAAGTGAAGCTTTACATATAAGAGGATCAGCCCACCAAAGAGTAGATTTGCAAAATACATGATACACATACTGATAGAGTTGAAATAAGAAATTCCCAATAATAGTTGAAGACTCCAACACTGTCCTTTCAACAACTCACAGAACTATTAGAAAATGAGCAAGGAATCTAGAATATCTGAGAAAACCCATCCAATTAAGAGAATCTAGCTGACACATGCTGGACCAGGGCCATTCAATGACAGCAGGATACACAGTGTTTTCTCAAACCTCTGTGGAGCACTCACCAAGATAGACCTTAGACATAAAATAATCCTTAAGACATTTCAAAGAATTGAAGTATTACAAAGTGCATTACTTAAACCTAATGCTTTTAACAAGATATCAAAAACAAAACACCAAGAGGAATATCTAAACGTGTAGGAAATAACAAACTTCAAAAATAATACACGACTCAAAAAGAAAATCTCCAAGCCGGGCGTGGTAGTGCACGCTTCTAATCCCAGTACTTGGGAGACTGAGACCGGAGGATCTGGGTTCACAGCCAGCCTCAGCTACTTAGTGAGGCCCTCCACAACTTCGTGAGACCCTTTTTCAAAATAAAGAATAAAAAATAGGGCTGGGGGTATAGCTCGGAGGTAGAATGCCCCTGGGTTCAATCCCCGGTACCACAAAAAAAAAAAAAAAA
>PVJS01023209.1:0-29822 GCA_004027185.1 Glis glis | reverse complement strand
TAACATTTGTCTGGGCAAACAGAATGTTCCCAGACAACCTTCTCCCCCCCTCCCGGGTCAAGTCTCTCCTCTGAGAACATTTAGCTGTTGTGAAAAACACAGCACACTTATCAGCAGGTCTCAACCTGCACCTTTGGTTGAGCTTGTACCTCTCAGGGCTATATCTACAACTCTAAACTATGGAAATAGCTCTCGACACAAGGCCACTTCCACTTGTCTTCACTTCTTGTCATCTTTCTGGGGCTCTGCGAAATACCCCCTCAGTTCATAGTCCAGTCAGTAAACCTCCCCATTAGGCTTTTCTCTGCTATTTTGTCCCATATCCATTCTCCCTCCCAGATTGTAAACCATAGGAGGACAGAGAATTGTGTGTTATTTTTGTATATAGAAATATTGGCAAGCATGCCCTGAACTGCTGACAGAACATGGCATGGGCGGGGGTGTGTGTGATAGAATCAATTTCATATAAATCTAAAAGGGCAAGGTTTCAAACAGAGATGAAAACAGAGGTCCAGAGAGGGAGAACAACCTTTCCAAGGACACAGACTCCTTTTGCCGGAAGCTGGAACAGGTGTCCCTCTGTCTGGCAGTAGAATCCCATTCTGCCTCTGGGCTCCTTCCTCGCTGCCCTGTCTGAGCATGCCCCTTTTTTCTTCATGGATCCTGCCTATTGAGTTTGGGGTTCATCTAGAGGAACTAGCCTCCATCAGCGGGCCTGACCCATCCCAGAACCCCAACATTTGTCGTTTAATGACTGCAAGCTAAAAATGGCGCAAGAAGCTGGGTGTGCTGTCTGTTCTGCATCCAAGTTCCTCAGCCACGTAGACTCTGGGACACGGTCAGCCCTGGGCAAGTGCTTGGCTTGGCCTGCAGCTTGATGCCATGCTGGTGCCACGTTAGGATGCCAGTGTCCTGAATAAAGAAGGATTCAGGACAGCTTCTGGTGCTGCCAATCAAGGCTTAAATTTTCCATCCTGTGTGAGCAAGCCTGGGTCTCACAGCTCCCTTTAAGTTAAAATAGCCAAGTGATTAAATATTCATGCTTTGCTTATTTCAGTATATTTAATTTATTATGTATCACTTTTCTTGGGTTTTATATAAATGTGCCTGAGGACTCTTTTTTGCAGTTCAAATTCTGGCAGAATGTTCTCTTTTCCTTGGCAGAGTGTTGATTAGCACAAAAAAGTCTTCTTAGCTAAGAAGATTTTTTTTTTACAGATTGCTCTTGCACTTTAATGAAAATGGTATTATTGTCATTATCACCACCATTAATTAGTCTTTAGTGATCATTAATGCAGTGCCCAACATGAGGTGCCATTAAAACATCTGCTTGGTTTCATTTCCACGGTGGGGAAGGATCGTTCTCAGCTTCTCTGCTCCTTTAAGATGGCAACGTGAAGTCGGAGTTGCCTTCTTCTTTTTGGCCCATTTCTTTCACTGATGAAGGTAGGGTCATATCTTCCTTCTCCCTGTATTTTTAGAGTCCTTCTTCACCACACTGTCTTGTGCACGTCTTGGCTGGGAAGAGCAGAGGGTGCTTGGTGGCAGAGCTGGCTGTTGGCTCCTTCTCCTTCTACAGCTGCCTGTGCCTGGCGTATGCAGATGTGCATCCTGACTCGTGGCTGAGCTCCATGGATGCACAGGAGGGTTTTTCCCCTCTCATCTAAGACAAAGGGATAGATGAAGATGGATTAGAATTCAAGAGGGTCTTAACAGGAAAGTATCTAACTGTGGCACTTGGGGACCTATTTTTCTCTTTATAAAAAGCCATAAGGACTTAGCGAGACCCTGTTTCCAAACCCCCCCAAAAATAGGGTTAGAGGTCTAGCTCAGAGAGAGAATGTCTCTGGGTCACCAGCACCCTGCCCACACACACACAGTCACAAGGCCTCACTGTACCCAATTTAAAAATATACGAATAACGTGAATGACGATGCCTTGATTATCAAGTGCTAATTAAAAATGACAGGCATTGTCCCCCCACCCCCTACACATCATAAACTTGCACACCCTCTTGCCACCACCCACATGGCATCTGTTAGAGCCTAAAAGTGAGTTTCAGTATTAGCCTGGGAAAATCACAAAACAAAGTTAGAAATTTAATTAGCTGCCAAGGAAGAAATCATATGTCACTCCTCTGCTCAAAAACATTATATAAGCAACAAACAGAGAAAGAAAATTTTTAAAAAGGTAGGAAGAAGGAAGAAAGGGATGTAGAGAAAGAGAAGGCAAGAAGGAAAGACAAAAGGAATGGAAGAGGGAGGTAGAGGAAGGGGAGACCGGACAAACCAGGTAGACACTCAGAAGTGAGCAGAACTGTTTGAAGGAAATCTTGAGTTACTGTGGACATAAAATAAGGGGTTTAATAATACACATCTACTTTTTAAATGGGAATAAATAATATCTTAAAAAGGAAACTTCTTTCCAAGTTAATTTAAAACCTTAATGTATGTATTTCTAAATGAAAGATTTTAGAGAACTTTAAAAATGTTATTCTAAATCTTCTGTTACCTAGAAGACTAATGAGTAGAGAATAGTAAATTTTTTTTTAAATTATAAGGGATACTTGCATTGCTGGATACAAAGTTAGAAAGACATGATACTTCACTTCGTGCTGACACAAGAATAGACTGATTAAGAGAATGAACTAAGAAACAAATAATGTATGTAATAGTATCTTATATGTGATAGAGATGACATTTCAGACAAGTGAGGGAAAGATGGATTTTTTTTGTTATTTAGTAGGGCATTGTATTAGTTTCCTGTGGTTGCTGTAACAAATTACCACAAACTTGTTGGTTTCAAGCCACAGAAATTTATTCTGCCACAGATCTAGAAGCCAGAAATCCTACATCAGTTTTGCTAAGGTGAAGTCAGTGTCCACAGGGCAGAGCGCCCTCTGGAGGCGTGGGTGAGACTGCCCCTTGCCTCTCAGTTTCCTTTGGCTGCTGGCGTTCCTTGGCTTGTGGCAGCATTACTCCACTCTCTGCCTCCATCCTCACATGGCCATCTCTTCTGTGTGTGTCAAGCCTTCCTCTGCCTCCTTCTTCTAAGGGTACTGTGACTGGGTTCAAGAACTACACAGATAATCCAGGATAATGTCAAGATCTTTGACTAAATCACAAGTGTCAAATTCTTTCTTATGCAAAGGTAATCTTTACAGGTTCTAGGGATTAGGACTTGATATCTTTAAGTGGTCATTATTTATCCTTCTACAGTGGTAAGTTAGATTCTTATCTCACCCATACATCAAATAAAGTTATAATAGGTTAAATGTTTAAATAGGAGATATGAAAGCAAATAGTTATCTGATTTCAGAGATTGCTTTTTGAAGTATAAAAGAAGACATTGATGGTTTGTTTTGTAGAAACTAAAAACCTGTTTAGTTCTAAAATTACTATAAACAAAATTACAAAAAATTGACAAGCTGGAAAAAGTATTTGTAAAAGACAAAAAGTTTATGTTGTATGAGGATCTTTTATAAATTAGAAAAATAAAAATATCCTACTAGAGCCGGGCGTGGTGGCGCACGCTTGTAATCCCAGTACTTTGGGAGGCGGAGACCAGAGGATCCGGGTTCGCGGCCAGCCTCAGATCTCTCTCTCTCTCTCTCTCTCTCTCTCTCTCTTTCCTTAGTGAGGCCCTCTGCAACTTCGTGAGACCCGGTTTCAAAATAAAGTATAAAAAATAGGGCTGGGGGCGTAGCGCGGAGGTAGAACACCCCTGCGTTCAATCCCCAGTACCGCCAAAAAAAAAAAAAAATCCTATTAGAAAAATGGCCCTATAACAGGGGCAGGCATTGCACAAAAGAAGAAAATCGAAAGGCTGATGGACATAAGAAATTACCCTTTCAGGAATTAAATGCAAGTTAAATGTTAATGATATATTAGTTTTGGCCAACAAATTGGCAAAAATTATAAAAAATTGCAGTACCCAATAATGGCAAGTAAATTAGGAAATTGGCATATTAAGGGTGCAGCCTTCCTCAAGAGCAATTTTGCAATATATATATATAAACTTTAAAGTTTATATTCTCTGAATCAGAAATTGTGATTTTAAATTATGGATATAAGTGAGCAACTATGCAAACAAAATTGGGTATGCATGTTCTTTAAAACTTCATTAAAATGTGGAAAAATTACAAATGGTCTAATATGCACAGTAGACAATTGGTTAAATAAATTTCAATATATTTATAGGATGGGATACTATGTAGGCTTTATAGATTAAATCTAATGAGATAGAAAATGCTCACAGTATGTGGTTACTTGAGAAAATCTAGTAATAAGGTCATCTGTACATCTGGGGCTGTGAGTGTGTGTGTGTGTGTGTGTGTGTGTATGAGTTGTTGTTGGTGTTGTGTGTATATCTGAAATGATGATTGACAATGTTAATGTTGGTCCTTGTTGGAGGTAGGATTGTGGGTTATTCCTTCCCTATTTAAAAATGTAAAATTTTCATAATGAGTATATATTACTTTTGTAATTTGGAAAGAAGAAAAATAAATGTATATATTTTAAAATTATCTCCATAATAAAGTAAAATCTTCTAAATGTGGCAAATCCAGGCATTTATAGTCTATTTCCAGATCCTTTCCATTTTTACCTCCCTTGACTGCCCATCACCGGCCCAGGCCCAGTGTTGCTATAGCAACACTGAATTTCTTGGCCTTCTCTGGACTGAATCCTGCATTTTATAAGTCTAGATCTGTATTCATGCTGTTCCTTCTGGCCCAAGTCCCCAGGGGACCCTTACCACTCATTCAAAACCTGACCCTCCAAGGCAGGCAGAGAGTTTTCGGGACACCCCCAGGCAGAATAAGTGGCTGCCTCTTCTCTGCCACCACAGCTCAGCACACTTGAACCTACTGTGATTGTGTTTCTGTTCTATTTATATGTCATGGCTCTCCTTCCCTTGTTGGGCTGTGAGTTCAGTACAGGCAAGTCAGAATCCCATGGATACCCCAGCACCCAGTCCCAGATATGAGATGGGGGGGGGTGAGGTTGGTTTACACAGAACCTAAATAAAAAAGCTACCCTGGGCCCTACTTCCTTCCCAAGAAGGGAGGCAAGGGGTGCCGTGCCCAAAGATGAGGATCAAATGCGTTCTTTTTTGATTGGTCAAATGTGAATTTTTAAGTTGATCACAAGAGTTCAGCTTATTGATTCATGTTGGTTGAAATTAAATTGATATATTTTGAATTTGGTTTGAGTTGTCTGATGATTTGAGGATTTTTCAGTGCGAGGAAAGCTGTTTGTTATTGTTGCTCTTAAACTGATAATTGTTGTGTTAAATGGTGCTTAGCATATGCTGGTTGTGTTTCCAAATAGTCTCACCTTTTTACAAAATCTGATTCTGGAGTTGTGCTGAATCATTTGCTTGGAATCTCTGAAGGTAACCAGAAGCAGTTGGGAAGCACATGTGGGACCTGCACATACCTTTCCCTAAAATGCAAGGGACTGGTGAGAAGGAGTCAGATCCTGGGGGATGAAGGAGCCTCAGGCTGGTCAGGTCACCTCTCAGCCAAAACCCTCTGGGCTTTTTTGTTTGTTTGCTTGTTTTTAATAAGAAGAGGAACATAGCTTCTGTGGAGTTTGGTTGATACCAGTTGCTGGGTCAGAGACAGGAGACCTGAGATAGGAGAGAGGGGGCCTTCAAGGAGCTGCTGGAAAAGCTGAGCTCTTAACAGGGAGCAAAATAGATGTGCCATTGACTCCAGGAGGTTTCTAGCTTGGGTCTAAGCAAGGAATTGTCTGAAGAAAATCATAATCAAGTTAGAATGCAGGAAAAAAATATCTAGAACTCAAACCTCATTGCTGTGGGAGCCAAGTCAAGGTACTGGACGGCAGCACTTTTGGCTTCTAGGAGCTGGTGCTGGACTTGGCCTGGTGAGATTTGTATATGTTAGAATGTAGAAAGTGGAGAAGTATTTAGGTTTTAGATTTTCTCCATATTCCCAAAGAAAACCTTAATTACCTGCTCCCACAAAAAGGATCAGAGATGCGTTTGGAATCTCCGCATGTCCGGAGGTGGGGATGTATAGATGAGAGCACAGTGGACACTGGGCGGGCCCTGGGGTCCTCGCTGGCTGGAGAGCTAAGCAGCCACACCTTGAGCAAGTCACAGACTCTGGGCTCAGTTTACTTCTCGGTAAGATGAGGGACATGGACTAGATCATTGTCTTCCAACTTTATTTAGCACAGGAATCTTCTGTTTCCCAAAGAAAACTTTATGCTGAATCCTGTCTTATCTATTCAATAGATGTTTCAAATGGAGATCTTCTGGCTGCACTAGAGAAGGGGCTCACTCTGTCTGCTGGCCTTGCCCTGGCTCCCTCTCTGTTTGGGTACTCCCAGGCACCCCACACCTCAGGAACATGGTGGGCAAACAGACTCAGCCTTGTGTATGCCCTTTCCTCTTCAAGGGCATTTCTTTAAAAAAAAAATAAAACCCTAATAAAGTTGCTTCGTGGCTCAACTCAACCAATCCAATATGTCCAATAACTAAAAAGTAACTTAAATGTTCACTCAAGTTCTTTTTTTCAAATGAAAACAAAAGGAAGAGGATATTAAATGCATCGTAAGCAAAATTTCCCTCCCCATCTCATCTGCCTTCGCTCCTTTGCACACCTGGGAAGTTGCTTCCACAGTCCTCGCCTCTCCCCTCCCCTCAGCTGGCACAGGTGTCATCCTCCTCCTCCTCCCCTGCCCTCCTCACCAGCTCTGCCCTTCTGCTCAGTCCCTCTCTTTCATATACAGTGGGAACCTGCCAGCTTTTCGTCCTGCCCTAGTTTTGTTTCATTTTGCCATTATAACCCATCTGCTCAGTCCTGGGCAGAACTGTGGAGTCTGAGGTACATGAGTCTTTTCCTTTTATTTATTTATGTATTTTTCAGAACTGAGGATTGAACCCAGGGGCACTCCACCACTGAGCTACATCTCCAGTCCTTTTTCTAGTTTTTTCATTTTAAGACAAGACCTTGCTAAATTGCCCAGGCTGGCCTTGAATTTGGCAATTTTCCTGTCTCAGTCTCCCAAATCACTGAGATTATAGGTGTGCACCACCATGCCTAGTGGGTATCTTCCTTTTATTATTTTATTATATTTATTTTATTTGTACTGGGTATTGAGCCCAAGGGCATTCTACCTCTGAGCTATACCCTGATCCCTTTTTATTTTTTATTTTGAAAGAGGGTCTCACTAAGTTGCTGAGGCTGGCCTTGAACCTGTGATCCTCATGTCTCAGCCTCCCAAGTACTGGGTTTACAGGTGTGCTTCACCATGCCCAGCTGGGTCTCTTCCTTTTGGAGTACATGGCAAGGAGGGGCTGGGAGAAGATTGCAAACACTTATGGCAGAATATCTTTACAACTTCTCACTTGGGATCCTTATACCCCATTCCTGGAACTCCCTCCCTGCCTCCTGCTTTCTCCATCATAAAAACAGACAGTATATGGCTGGGACGCCTGGGCCAGAGGTACTGTGCAAGATTCACATTTGGGGAGGTGTTTTCCATGCTCATTTCTTCTTCATTGTGTGTGTGTGTGTGTGTGTGTGTGTGTGTGTGCACGTGCGCCTCTGTGTGTGTGTGGGGGGGGTCTTTCCCTTTTCCAGGGGCCACTTCCTATGCACTAACATTTTTGTGCCAAGGTAGATGGTCAGGAGCGGAAGGCCTCCCCGATTCTCCTGAGGCTACCAGGACTCTAGAAGGAAGCTCTTGGATCTTTCCAAGCCAGTTGCCCAGCAGGATCCCTCAGGCTTTCTGTGGAGGTGGTAGGTCCTGGAGGTAAGGTGGGTCCTAGCCGAGGTCCTAGGAATATAATCTGAGTGTACATGGGGCTCTCAGGCCAGAAGTACAGCATTTCCTGCTGCTGCTGCGTTTGCACTCACCTGTGCCCTTGGGACTGAGGCTGTTTCTCAGGCACAATCAACACAGGCTTAAGTTCTTTTTGGCTCTACATGAAAGAGCAATATGATCTCTCCTGCACTTCACTCTGTGTTTTCCGAATCAGTGCACCCATATTTCTTGTTTTTGATATGTGTAGATCCATTTCCTCATGTGTTACTTACTCCTCTGGTGCCATGGTTCCTACTGCTGACACCCCCTCCCCTACACACACACACACACACACACACACACACACATACACACACACACCCGCACACGCCTTAGGACCAGCTCTCGACAATGCCAGCATCCCACAGAGTGTGCCCTCTATTCAATGCTTGCCAACAAACCTGGCAGCTGTGAACCAACCACAGATCCTTGCTTTTTTTTTTTTCCCTCCACTGGCAGGGTCATTGGTAAGGGTGGGTGATAGAAGAAATTCTAATGTGCTGCAGGTGACTCTGTGTGTGTATGTGTGTGTGTGTGTGTGTGTGTGTGTGTGTGTGTGTGTGTGTGAGAGAGAGAGAGAGAGAGAGAGAGAGAGAGAGAGAGAGCAGATCTCCCAGGAATCACTGCCGAGTCTGGTTGCATAACTCACTGCTGCCTGCAGAACAGCAGGGCTGGGGAACCAGTTCTACCTCGTCCTGGAGCTGTGCACCTGCTGCAAACCTCATTTGTCACACATGCTCTCTCTCTCTCTCTTCTGATACTTGCACCCTTGGGCTGAAACTCAGGTTTTGCCTTTGCTACAAGAGACATGGAGGGAGCACTGGACTTAGAGTCAGATGATCATGGCCAGATCTGACATTTCTGGGAGGAGCAGAGAAAGTTCCCTGGTCAAGTGGTCAATGGTATGGACCTGGAGGCAAATTCTGAAACTGGCTTATGAGCTGTGGATGAGTTACTTAATATCACTGTGTCTCAGTCTCTTGCACTGTAGAGTGGAGACGACGATAATACTAGTTCTGCCATTTGGGCTTACTGTGAGGGCTGAATTAGTTAGTGCCTGTCTTGTTCACAAACTCCATACAAGCGCTTGTTATTTGTTATTCCTAGACACAGTGGGAATATTCTATTCTCACCAGAGTTACTTCCCTGATCCAAGCCATTGTCACCTCTTACCTGGGTTGTTGCATGTGATCTACTGAAGTCAGAGAATGTCACTTGCCTGTCCCACACCATCTGCTGACCCCCTCATCTCACTCAGAGTCAAAACAGAGTCAATCAATGGGACTAAAGGCCCAACTCCATCTGGTGCCTACAAGCTGTGACTCCTAATCTTCCTCCCTTCCTCACGCTACCCAACCCCACTGGCCTCCCTGCTCTTCCTCCTGGAGGATGCTGATGCCCAGGATTCCAGACCACTCTCTCTTCAAGCCCTACTCAACAGTTATAATCTTACTGGACACAGTGGGCCTCCAAACTTGGAGAATTTGTTTTTAATAATTCCCCAAGGGACAGAGCTCAAACTGCTCCTCCAGCCCACATGCACTGCTCTGAATTTCTAGGTCATTTTTGCTTTAGGAATCCCACCTTTTCGAGATTGACTTATACGCAGCTGGGCCGATCCTTCCCCATGGTATGTATCCATATCTGTTGCTCCCAAGGGGCGGTAAAAGCCAGAGCCAAGCTTTCTGCTTAATTTGTATTCACCTGGCACCTTGCACATCAGCAAGCCTTGCTCAGTTAACCTAGGCAGTGCAAATGCAGGACCCTGGGTCCTGGGAAGGGCTTCCTGACTATACCTATATGAGGGAATTAATTACTCCATAGACTACATGTGTGATGAGCACCCACCAAGTTCCAGCTCCTGATATGGGCAAGATAGAAAATGTGGCATGATCTCTGCTCTCCATAATTCTTCTAGAAGGGGTTTTCAGCTTCATGCATTAGAATCACTTAAAGGGTTTTTAGAAATATAGATATGGGGAAAGAATAGTCTTTTAAAAAATGCTCCCAAGACTACTGAATATACACATGTAAAAGAAAGGTGTTGGACCCCTTTTTCATATACACTTAAAAGTTCATTCAAAGTGTACCATAGAATTAAATCTAAGAACCAACACCATGAAACTCCTAAAATAAAGTGTAGGAGTAAGCCTTTATGACCCTGAGTTAGGCAATCTCCTTAGATATGGCAACAAAAGGACAGAGAAGAAAGAAAAATGAGATAAACCGACTTCATCGAAATTAAAAGCTTTCATACCTCAAAGGATACCATCATGAAAGTTAAAAGAAAGCCACAGAATTGGAGACACATGTGCAAATCATATATCAAATTTTTAAAAAAAATCTTATGTCTAGAATATATAGGAATTCTTACAATTCAATAACAAAAACAACACAACTTAAAAATTAGCAAAGGAGTTGAACAGACATTTCTAAAAGGACAATAAACAAGTGTCCAATAAGCATATGAAAAGATGTCACCATCTTGCTCGTTCAGGTATTGGGCCTACATGTATAATTTTAAGTTTTGAAAATAGGAATACATGACTTTAAAGTCCCTTGAAGCTCTGACTGTGTTTACAAATGAATGTCTTTAGTTGTTTAGGGTGCATTAACACTCTGTCTTTACCGCCTGGTTTAGAAACCCTCTCTCTTGTTTTCTGTGGTGGCCACTTAGAGACTTTCTCAATCCAGAATGACTCACAGGTTGCTGCTCACAGGTGAGATTTTTTGAATTCATTCGAGTGTACCCGCAGTAGATCTTAATCTCTTATGAAATACAGGTACATGGGGGCAGAAGTCCAGCTATGGGCTGGGGAAAATAAATACCAAAAAAGTGTTGCTATGTTTGAAAAAGAAGCAGCGTGTTCTCCCGGGGGAGAGCGAGATTATTAACTGAAGTGGTGGCGAACCAGGTTCCCAACACCAGGAGCTCCACACTTTCCAAGGGTGAGGAGCTGGTTCCCCGTGTTCAGCTGGTCAAAGGCACATGCTTCCTCCTCTGTGGCCTCTGTAACCTGAATAAGGAAGAGGGAGGGATTCGCTTAAGACCAGCCTTTGAATCCACCGCCTAGATGAAGGACCAGGACACACCTGATCTATTCAGTGGCGAGCAGCTTCTTTCAAATAACAAACAAGCTCAGCACTTACACCATGTATGTAAATTTCCATCACAATAGCTGCCCTGCTTTTATGGAACTAGAGACAATTTGATAGTTGAGATAAAGGGTAACCCTTTGAAAGAGGACACCCATTGAAATAACATCTCTGTCAAAGGGGCACGTTTTTTCTCCACGCAAGATCCCTTTGGGCGAGTGTCACATCGCAGAGAAATATGATAGCGACTCCAAATGGTCATTTCTGCACATTTGGATAATGAATTTTAAAGGGATGACTGATGAGCTCTCGGGCAGCCAGGGCTTGCCCGCCAGCTGGGCAACGTGCCACGGGCTTGGCTGTGAACAGAGCAGGGGAGGGGAGCGCGTGTGCAGTGGCGTGGAGGAGACGCATTGAGCAAACTCCTTGTTCCCTTTGAGGGGAAACACAGGCTTGAAAAGCCCAAGTGGGCAGCTAGTTTTAGGAAAACTAGCTACTTTTTAAATCGGGAGGAAAAGCAATTTCAACATATTCTCCAGGGGGAAATGAGTTCCAACTTTGAATAGAGGGGAAGGGAGTCTGACTTATCCTCATTCCCCTCCGCCCCTCTGAGAAAGGATGGGAGGGCAAGAATCTGAATCTTTCATACCCCAGATAATTCTGATTATGTGGCTGGGGAAGTTTTTCTTAGAGAAGCATTAATCTGCAGGGTGACCTTGACACACAGCTCTGGGCCAGGGTCGGGAGGGATACTAATCAGCGGTCCTTGGCTCCATGGCTTATACTTTCTGTGGGTGACTATGTGATAGGATAAAAAAGGACCAGTGTTTCAGGTTAAATGAAGGACAGTCTAAATAAGAAAGGATTTTGAGTAAAGGAATTGCATCGTGTTTTTCGCCATTTTAACCCGTGTTTTGGTTAGCTTGGGCTACTATAACAAAATACCATAGACCAGATGGCTCAACAACAAACACATATTCTCACACTTATCAAGGCTGGAAATCCAAGATGAGGGCGCCAGCAGGGCTAGGTTCTGATGGAGGTCTTTTTCCTGGCTTGAAGACAGCTGTCTTCTTGCTACATGCTCACATGTATGTGAGCAAGAAAGAAAGAGGGCAGGGGAAGAATGAGAGAGAGAACACACTGCAGTCTCTGGTTTCTCTTCTACTTCTAAGAACACTAAACCCACTACAGGCACTCCACCCTTGTGCCCTCATCTCTACCTAATCACCCCCCAAAGGCCTCAACCACGTGGAGGGTTGAGGCTTTAACAAATGAACTTTGGGGGGATATGACCACCAGTGGTTGACACCTGGAACTGTCCATCTGCTCCTCAAAGCTGGGCAACACTAAGGCTGCTTTGGTAAGTGACCCATAATCATGGGCCTGAGTTCTCACTTGAGAACTGAGGAAGCGGGTCACCAGGATAAACAGGAAGAGTTCCCCCTTTTGCTTGGGAATTGTGCCATCTTCCCATCTTCAGCTTCTGATGCTTCTGGGTAATGTTTCTACCTTAGTCAATGTGGGCTGCTAGGACAGGATACCATAGACTGGGTGGTCTGTAATCAACAGAAACTGACTTCACAGCTCTGTCAAGGTGCTAGCAGAGAGTGTCTGGTGAGGATGACGGCCTCTTCATCAGTGATGACTTTTTGCTGTGTCCTTACTTGGTAGAAGATGCAAGGCAGCTCCCTCGGGCTTCTTTTATAGGCACACTAATCCTACTGCGGAGGCTCCACCCTCAGGGCCTAATCACCACTCAATAGTCCCACCTCCTAATACCACCATCTTAGGAGTGAGGATTTCAGCATATGAATTTGGGGGGACATAAACATTTCTTGTAGGGCAAGAGGCATGGGGAGGAGGCTAAGACTGAGATCTAAAAGGATAGCAGCCCCCGTGAAACCAGAGGACAACAAGCAAGGGGAACACAGAGAGCAGAGGTGGAGGTGGAAGGGCAAAAATCAGAGGATCAGTTCACCAAGAAAAGAAAAATAGTTGGTGACTTAACTCTTTCTGGGGGTGCTTTTCAGAGGGCTGAAGGCAGAGCTCCCATACAAAAAGATAAGGATGCACACCACCCCGTTGTTCCTGCCTCCCAGCCCCGTGAGCTTTACATCAGGTATTAGAAACCCAAACACTGTGCTGAGACAATGGCTCAGGATTTGCTACCACTGCGTCCCTGTGACGACTGGTACAAAGTCCATTCTATCTATGGGCTCTCCCATCCAGCCAGAGCTCCTTGCCTCCTGCCCAAAAGTACATTCCTACTGCGTCTTAAAAAGAAGGTTTTGCCTTGAGATGCTGAAGTTTCCACTTCCTTTAGTACATTGTGTGGTTGGGATGATAATTATATTTAATCTCTTTAGAGCTGGCTGAACTGAGCTTCACACTAGCCTGAGGGTCCTCTGTGACTCTCTGCTAACTCCTGCATCTATGCCCCTGCCCCTACCTCACACTAACCTTCCAAGCATGGGCTGATTTCCTCACTGGGTCTCTCTAAGGCAGGAAGCAGATCTTTTCCATCTTGGATCCCAGCACCCAGCATGGTGCTTGGCACCCAGGAAGGCTAACAAAAATTGCAGCTTTAACAAAATAATTGTATTAAAGAAAGTGCTACTTCTAATAAGAAATGCCATACTTTGTTAATTTGTGTGTGTGTGTGTGTGTGTGTGTGTGTGTGTGTGTGTGTGGCACTAGGGATTGAACCCAGGGGCATCCTACCTCCTAGCTACACCTCCAGCCCTATTTTTTATTTTTATTTTGAAACAGAGTCTCGCTAGGTTGCTGAAAGTCTCACTATTTCCTGAGGCTGGTCTCGAACCTACGATCTTCCTGTCTCAGCCTCCTAAGTACTGGGATTACAAGTGTGTGCCACCATGCCCGGCTTGTTAATTTATACACGACAAAAATGTGATTGGAAAAATATTGGACTGCTGGGAAACATCAAAATTTTGTAGCAAAATAGGTAACTTTAAACCTTGATGAGATAGAAAATATCATTACTATTATGATTTAAATCATTACTACATTCTATTCACAATCTATTGATTTAATCTTAAAATAGATCAAAAGTGTTCATCACCAAAGTGTCATGCAATATAAATGGGCTAATTATAAGATAATTATAGGAAATATGGGAAATAATAATTTATAGTGTGTTAGAGACAGTCTGGGTCTGGGAATTTTAAATTGAAAGAGGACATCTTTCTTTTCTCTCATTTTGTCTCTGCAATATTGAAAAGCCTAAAGTTGAGACTCTTTGAGACAGTGTGACATGGGATAAATTGGCCTTTTTCCATTTTCTGGTCCCCTATACCCTATTATAATACACCCTGCCAGTGCCCAGCACTCCAAAAGGCTGCAGTCAGGGCCTGACACGGGAGCCATTGGATGCAGAAGACCTGCAGCTTACACGGCTGTGTCCGTGGCAGGACTGTGTGCTAGCAGAGATGCATGGGCACCTTAGAGAGCTCTTAGGGTGAGTGCTCCACTCATGCCTGGGTCCCTTTACCCTTGGCAAGTACCAGCGGTCAGGCTGCTCTCATCCCAACAGCCAGCCGGTCTCTCTTTGTCAGAGGACTTCCTCCAGACTGCAGGAACCAATGTGCTAGCAGAACAGAAAAGCACTGGGGAGTTTACATACCTCTGTGGCAGTCCTTAATCAAGAACCCACTGCTTCAGAGGTATAAATACCTCCATTCTCTTGACCACCCCTCATTGGATCGACTTTAAGACCAACACTGTCTTCAGAACTTCACTTTCTGACCTTCCCTTGACATTTCACCTTTACTTGGTCTATTTCCCTTCCTAGCTCCACTTCCCCATTCTTTTTGCCAGTTTTCCTAGGAAGCTCTCTTCATCTCTGAATGAAGGACTTTAACATGAAACCTCCTGTCACTGTACACTTCTGGGGTTCCCAACCTATGACAGATACCCTTCTTACAGACTGTGTGACTTCAGACAAGTTACCAGTCTTATTTGAACGTGTTTCTTTTTCTGTAAAATTTAGATAGAAATATTAACATTATGGGGCTGTTGCAGAAATTAGAGAGCCTGTATCTAAAGTATATGACACAGTCAGTTGCCATGGATTTAAGCTGCTACTGGCCATTTTCTCCAGGTCTAGGCTTGCTCCACCCGGGGCCATGATGGTATGGAAGTGCACATTGTGAAAGCCAGGAAAGAAAAGCAAGTCTAGTTATTTGTTGCCCTAGGACTGAGCCTATGGCCCTTCCAACTTAAATGGATCTGAGTAATTCAGCTGTGAGCTTTTTAAAGCCCTAAGCTCAAAATTGGGATATAAGAACATGATTTGAAGTGTCGCTGCCAGGAAAGGATTCAGGATTTGATTTTAATTACTCTCAGCCTTGTCTCCTGATGGTGGAGATCTTGAGAGGGTTTTGGCAGGGTTTACGCTGACAAGAGAGGCCTCACCTCACTCCGGTCTATCATGGGCTTTGGAGCCTGGGGTTGGTGACAGTCTGTCGGGGCTGGGGTTCCCCTGGGGAGGAGGCGGGGTGGAGCCAGACTGAGAATCAAATGGCCTCACATTCAGGAAACATAAGAATTTCTCATCTTATGTGCAGTATCTGATCATGAAATCCAAGTGATTCATTTTCTCTTCCTGAAGCCAGAGAGTCCCAAGGATCTAACCCTGTAAGACTCACTCTCACACTCCTGTCCCCAGCCACTTCCATGCTCATTGCATCCTTCACTCCACTCACTTCCTTCTACTTTGATACAGTGTCAGAGGGTAATCCTCTTAGGTCAGCTGTCCTAGGCATCTACTCTCCGCTGTTTTCAACATCGGCTTTGGTTTTCCACCTTGACCCCTGAAGAATTCCCTTTTGCTGTTAACTGTAAATGCAGAGGTTATAAGCAGCCATTTAAAATGAGTCAGAGCTGGGCATGGTGGTACACATCTGTAATCCTGGTACTTGGAAGGCTGAGACAGGAGGATTGTAGGTTCATGGCAAGCTTCAGCAACTTGGTGAGGCCCTGTTTCAAAACAAAAAATAAAATAGGTCTGGGGTGCCCAGAGGGAGAATGCCCCTGGGTTCAATCCCCAGCACTGTAAAAAAAGAAAAAAAGAGTTGAAGCTGACCTTATGAGATCATATACATTGGACAGAATAGATGGCACTCAGGAAAGAGACTGACTGGGCAGGTGGTAGGAGAGGGTGTCTGGGTGTATGTGAGGAGGGAGGGCAGCAGACCTGGGTGTGGAGAGCTGTCTCAAGAGCAGTTTTGGCTTTATTCTGGTGCAGAGCCTGTAAGGGCACACCAGACACCTTGTGCCTTCAGTGCCAAAGGCCAGGGAAACCAGCCCTTGATGGCCTTGGATTGAGCAGAGAGAAGAAAACACAGAGGATGCATTGACTGCCTCAGTGAGGATGGTCACCATGAACCAGTGTTCAGATGCAAGCAGATGACCTCCTTCCATGTACAGCTCCATATTTGAATACCAGAAATCCCCTGGAGGGAAATCTCTAGGCAAATAGGAGTTGGGACAGATTGGCACAGTGAACTCCTCCCACCTGGAGTTCTCTGAGGAACGGTTGCCTCTGTCCTATGAGGCCGCAAAATGCCTCTTACCTAAGGTAGATCCCTGTCCTAAGGAAGGGATGCCAGATAACCCCGCGTGGAGCAGGGAATGTGCGGAGGAGAGGAGGGATAGAGCTTCCTTCCCAAGGCAGTTCAGAGCAGTACTGATGTGCTGCCACCCCCACCTCCAACACCAGGCTTGCAAACCTGCAGCAGGACTTTCCTTCCCCACTTGTCAGGAGGATTAGGTGTTTAGTCTCAGGTCACAACTGCTGAAGTGTGTTTGAGACACACACCACCTTGCCAGGACCAGACTTGGGGCAGAGAGGGTCAAGGAAAGCAAAATCAAAACCAGAAGAGGTTTTCCATCTTCTCCTAGGACATGGATATGAGGAGTTCTGTTGCCAAAGGATAGAATTACTAGTGCCAATTAATCGTGGAAGCAAATCTTACATTACTAAACCTGATGCTGTGCGGAAGCCGCTCGCAGCCCTCTCCGCCACCGTGTGTACACAGCACACTGCACCTGCCAAGTCACCCTGTTTGCCCAAAACATTAACTGGCCCTTCCTTTGTTCCCACTAATCACTGCTAATCCTGTGTACCGTGCATGTATCAGGGCGCCCCTCCCTGCTTTATTTCCCGGGACACTTATTTGTTATGAATAAGTCATGTTTTTCATGGAAACTCTGCACATGGGCAGACAGGGATTGCTTCCTGCTTCCTAGACTTCCACGGATCCACCCTGACAATGCAGGGTCTGCGCTGAGAAGTCTTTTTCTCACATGAAAGAAGATGCCTGTCCAGTTAACATTACGTTCGGGCAAATCCTTAGTCATTAACTAAACACTAACAGACACCCCCTGTGTTGTCCTCAGACTGGGGGACTGGCTGCTTTTAGGAGGGGTGCGTGGCTGCCAAACAACAGGGGTCTGGAAAGAGGCCACGTGGTTTACTTTCCACTTGGGTCCAGAGCAAGTAGGCAGTTGGCCCAGTCCGGTTCTGTGAAGTCAGTGCGGATTCCATTAGAAACTCTGGCCTGCAGGCAGCGCGCCATGAAGCCTCTTCCTTTGCTTCCTCTGGAGGAAGCCCACGCTCTCCCCGTCACGCAGAGTGAGACGTGGACCTCTCCCCTCCGGCCTTGGCTGCCCAGCCCTCGTTCTAAAGCTGCTGGGGGAAGGCCAAGGCTATTTTATGGAGTCCTTGGGGTGCTGTTTAGGGGAAATCTTTAGAGATGAGCTGATCGAATCCTGAGGTGTCAGTGTGAGCTCACTTCCTCACCATGGTCTCACAGATACCCACCTCCCGCTCTAAGTCTCCTCTTGTGGACTCTGCCGGCGAGGCTTCATCTCAGCCTCTCTGGGGGCTCAACTGGCTGTGTGCATTTACACAACTGTTCTGCTGGCTGTCAGTCATCATGGTGGAATGGCTTCTGGGAGTTGCTCAGGGAGCCCTGTGGCCCTTGCTTGATCAGTCTATGACTATCCTACGCTGGATTTAAAGCAATCAGGCAGGGCCAGATGAAAGGACCTGCTAGGCAAGGACCTAGCTCCCCCCTCCCCAAGGGCAGGGCTATGTGACTGTAGCTGCTGCTTCCTTCAAACACACAGCTCCTCGTGAATTCAGCCCTTGCAATCATGTCAACAAGAGGGTGGGCTCAGGAGTCCCTGTAGCATCTTAACCAAAACATACTGAAGTTTTTCTTTTTGTTTTTGTTTGTTTGTTTTGGTAGTGCTGGTGTACCACCAAGTAGTAGAATCCAGGGGTATTCTACCACTAAGCTACACTCCCAGCCTTATTTGGGGGGGGTGGTTACTGGGATTGAACCCAGGGGCATTCTACCTCCAAGCTGCACTCCCGGCCCTTTTTATTTTTTGTTTTGAAACAGGTTCTCCCTAGGTTGCTGAGAGTCTTGCTACACTGCTGAAGCTATTCTCGAATCTGCCATCCTCCTGTCCTAGCCTCCCATGTACTGGGATTACAGGCATGTGAGAAATGGGTATCCTGTGTGCCTCAGATCTAAATTGACTTCTAGGAATAGCATTATAAAATACACTGTCACTAACTGATCAAATGGAAATTTACTCTCCTCTCAGAACAATTTTATATTTGGGAGGTATGCTGAATAAAGACTTGGATCAACTACAGCTCTAGTGCCCTGTGTCTGCAGACACTTCTTTGCAATTGGCGCTCACTGATGCCTAGTGCCATATTCCCCTCTGCTCCACTGCTCCTGACACCAGCAGTCCCTTTATTTATAGCCTCTGCTTACTCATGACTTTGGTCTCCTCTGGTGCATCTTCCATAGGCCTCTTGCTGACTTGCTATCTCAGGACTTCTGCTTATTATTTACATATCTACAGTATACTACCAACTCCCAAGTGTCGTCCCCTCTCTCCACATGTGTCTATTTTCCTCCCTGTCTCTTGAGTTCAGATGCTCCTAGAGAAAGTATCTCATTGGACCAGTTAGTCATCCTCACTCCCCTTGGTCAGCTCCAGCTTACAAACTGCCAGCCAATTTGAGGTTCATTCTTATCTGTTCTTAAGTTGGGCACTTGCTCCTAACTTAATCACATTGGTCAAAATGTGAGGCTCATCTGGGGATGCTTTTTGCTGAAGTAACTGTTAGAAGAGTGTTATGTGCATGTCAGGCTTTCTGAGACTTGGTCTGGCCAGTGCACTAATTGCACCCTTCAACAGGCTGACTTGAAACTTTACTAACATGCTTTTAGTACAGTACACACTTGGCTGGAAATTGATGCAACCAAACTAGATATCCTTAGAAGGACTGTTACATGAGACAGTGGCTCAGACAGGAATAGTGCACTAGGGCTTGAATAAATCAATGGAGCAAAGAATATGAACCATGGGAAACTAGAGAGGGGCAAGGCAGTTAGTGAAATCACATTTGTGACCCAAGTATTCTGGTTACCTATTGCTGTCTAGCAAATCATCCCAGTTCAGTGGCCTAAAGCAGTGACAATTTAATGATTCAGCTTCTGTGCGACAGAAATTTGGATGAGACATAGTGGGCATGGCCTACATCTGCTCAGAAAAGTCCAGGACCTCATCTGGGACTGACATAGAAGAGCTGGGGACAGGGATCATCTGGAGACTTCACTCAAATGACTGGAACCTGGGCTGATGTGACTGAAAGGTGGGACTGTCCATCAGAGCACCTGCAGATGGTCTCTACACACAAATCAGGGTTCCAAGAGAAAGTATTCCAGTGAGCAAGACATAAGTCACATGACCATGTATGACCTAACCTTAAAAGTCACGTGATATCAGTTCCACCACATTCTACTCTCAAAGCAGGCACAAACCCACCCAGATTAATGGGGAGGGGGACACAAACCCCGGATCTCAATCAGATGAATGTCAAGGAAATTGTGGCCTTATCTTAAAGAGGCCACACTAAGGATAAATTAGCTCTTTCCCTTAAGGATCACCTCCCTCTGGCATGCTTGGGAAGGGAAATGTCCCACCCAGCGCCAAACTATCCAAGTAACAGCCAGGTGCTCCTCCACAAGTGTTCCCTTCCTCTCTCCATTGAAGGCCATTACTCCCCTTGCTGGTGCCTGGGCCTCCGATATGCACTGTGGTTTCCAGGTAGCATTGCTGTCCCCCTCCCCCCCACACACACAGAGTCTCCACAGGGAGAGCAGGCTACATAGGGGAGGCCCCTTTTTCTTACTTTCCTTGACAAAAGCGTGATCCACATTTGTGCAGATTCATCAGATTTGAGGAAATACTGAAAGAACCAAAGAGAATAACAATACGTGAAGAAAGGAATTTAAAGCCAGGTATGGCATGACCCTGCCCAGGTTACAATGAAATGTCTCCAAGGAGCTGTCAGGGAGTCAAGTGCTCCTGTCTTCCCCCATGTCTGTCCCTACCGCTTACAGAACCTCCTTTTTATAACCACCTCTGAAGTTGTCTTTGTCTTCGAGATCAATCTCCTTCTCTGATAGCATATTTCTGGAAGTTTGAGTTAGTTAATGCATGGTGGGTTTGGGCACTTCAAATTCCTTAGGTCTTACTTTCTTTTTATATTTTACCTTTTTTCCCCTCTAGTATGTAGGATCAAATCTAGGTCCTTGTGCATGCTAGGCAAATACTCTGTCACTGAGCTCATCTCCAGTCCTTGTTTATTTAATTTTGGACAGGGTCTCACTAAATTGTCCAGGCTGGCATCCAACTTGTGATTCTCCTGCCTCAGCCTCCTTAGGCACTGGGATTACAGGTATGCACCACCATACTAGCTCCTTCATTAGGTCTTGATCCTTAGAAGCTTGGTGCTCTAAGTCTCATTGGATTATCAAGAATCATTTATCCAGCCTACAAAGTAGTCTCTCCATCAGTGTGACTTAGAGATATATTTTCTTGTTTTTCTTATTGTCTACCTGGTAATAACCCAAACACACACAAACATATCTTTCTTTCTTTTGCTGTACCGGGGATTGAACACAGGGGCATTCTACCTCCGCGCTATACCCCTGGACCTATTTTTTTTATACTTTATTTTGAAACCGGGTCTCACGAAGTTGCAGAGGGCCTCACTAAGGAGAGAGAGAAAAAGAGAGAGAGAGAGAGAGAGAGAGAGAGAGAGAGAGAGAGAGAGACAGGGAGAGAGAGCGAGAGAGCTGAGGCTGGCCGCGAACCCGGATCCTCCGGTCTCCGCCTCCCAAAGTACTGGGATTACAAGTGTGCACCACCACGCCTGGCTACAAACATATCTTTCAAGAACACATATTAATTCTTAAGCATACTAGAGGCCAAAAGCATAAGACAGAGGGGAAACGCTTTCTTAATTGCCTCAGAATTTGCATGGCCTTCTCGCTGAGAGCAGGAGTGAGATTTCACTTCCTATCCCTTCCTCACTCTCCCTTCCAAGGATGTTTTTCAAGCCTGCAGGGAATGAGATTGACCTGTTGCTGAGCTGTGTACAGTGCACGAGACCTGGCTGAAGCTTTGAAATTATGCCCTTAAAGGCTTAATTAAACTCTTAGAAAAGGGCAAGTTTCTCACTTAGTTTCTGTCGAGAATGGGGAACAGAGTGGGTGAGAGGTGGGGGTGATTCATTCTTTTAGTCTGACAAAGTTAGTTATCAGCAGTGACAAAGATCTAGTGGTCCAAGCTCTATAGCGTGAACCCAACCAGTGGCAATGGTTTTCTTCCCAGATTGACAGCCTGGCCTCCTGGAAGCCACTTCTGCTCAAGCCACGAAGGTCGCTCAGGGCAGACCCAGCAGCCACACTCTGCCAGAAATAGTGACATTACATTTCATGGGGACAAGAGTCTGGCCCTACAAAGACTAATGTTCAGAATGGCAGGTGGGGTCCCTCTAACCCTGCACTTTGGTCCCTTCAGTGCAGTAGACCCAGGCTCCAAAGGAGAACTCTTCTCTCTCGGTGGTTTCTTTTCTCCCTGTATTTTCTCAATGGGCCACTGTTCCCAGACGCATGGAGTCAGCCTTCTTCATTTCTGTTTCTCCTACTTCACTTCCCTTCAAAACCTCTATGATCTACTCAGCTCAGTTCTGATTTCCCACTTGTTTCCTCCATTTCCTTAAAAATAACTTCTGGCTGAGGGTGATGGTGTACACCTGTAATCCCAGTAGTTGGGAGGTGGAGATAGGATGATTGCAGGTTTGAGGCCAGCCTCAGCAGCTTTGCAAGACTCTCAGCAACTGAGTGAGATTCTGTTTCAAAATAAAAAATAAAAAGGGCTAGGGGTGTAGCTTGAAGGTAGAATGCCCCGGGTTCAATCTCCAGTACCAAGATAATAATGATAATAATAACAATAATAATAATAAATTCTGTATTTTCTGATGGCTTCCACTCCATTCTTCTAGTAATTAGCCCAATACTTTATTTCCTTTCCAATCCTCAAACTTTTCTCCTCCACCATCCATCTTTAGGGCCACATGCCCTTTGTCTTTCAATGTGTTCTTATCACAAATGATCAACAATTTATCTTTCACTTGTGGTATTTTGAAATTTATGTTTTGCTAATAAGCCAGTATGAATACATGTGGTCAAAATAACTATATAATGATTGAGATGCCCATATTGGCCTTAGTAAGAAGTCCTAAGTTGCTAGTTTGTTAAGACCTGTACTGACTTTGTAATGAATCATTTTCTTTCTAAGTTCCTGTAATATGATCAAGGTAAATTCCCTGGAGATTAACTTATTAATGTAATTTCATTTTGTGCATAGAATATAAATAATGTCAATTTTAGAGTTAGAGCTTTTGTTTGAAATGAAATAGCTTTCATCTTCAATAAATGAGTTAACCTTCACATGAGTGAGAAATGTGAAAATTATATTTATAGATTTTTGGACATGAAAACACTCTCAATCATTTTTATGATAGTTTATATATAGAAAAAACAAACATATCAAAGTAAGCACGAACAAATATTCTTTGGTAAATCTCCTGTGAAGTCAAAAGGATGCAGTTTTCCTGCTTGGTTTCCAGGTTCTAGAAGAATCTGTTCCCCTCTGGAGAAGCTCTTCCCTTCCCTCTTTGCCTGGCCAACTCCTGGTGGTCTCCCAGGACTCAGAATAGATCTTAAAATCTCAAGCTATATATTCCAACTTGCCCCTGCCCCTTTCCTTAGTCTTGGTCTCTTTTTAGCAGTCCCCACGACACCCTGTACTTTCCAACAATGATTGTGGTTATAATTTATATCCCTGGTCCTTTTTTATTTAATTTTGAACAGGGTCTCACTAAGTTGTTCAGGCTGGCCTCCAACTTGAGATTCTCCTGACTCGGCCTCCAGCATAGGTGGGATTGTAAGTGTGTGCTGCCATGCCAGCTCTTTGGTTAGGTCTTTCCAGAGGGAACTTTGGTACTTTCCAACACTGATTGTAGTTATAATTTAATATGAGGACAATAACCACAGCTGCTGTGGCTCACCATCCAAATCCTCAGTGCCTACACCAGGTCTGGCAGAAGTTTAAATGATTTAACTTAAATGAATGTGTTGATAGTTGAACAAATGCATGCATAGACAGGAGCATTTGAGAGATGACTATGAGAAACTCCAGGGTTTAAAGGAATTGGAAACATGTCTATCTAATTTGCTGCACATAAACATTATTAATGGACATTACTTTGTTTCTTTTTTAACTTGTATGGTTTGTAACTTATTTAACTTTTCATTTGTAACTGTGACATTGAGCCTTCTTCATCTTTTCACTGGATAGCTTTTAACATTTTAGTAATGATATAGTAATGATCTTCCCCACTGGTCTTTAAAAGTCCAGACTTCTGCTTGTAGTGCTACCTGTGTGGACACAAATCTCTACCACCCATGTGGGAGGTGGAGGTGGTTCTGAGTGAGGCTCCCCTGTTACTGCCCAGGGCAGACGTCACATCACCCCTGTCCTTCATGAGGTCCCTGGCATTTCTGCTCATGGTTTGCTCTGGTAAACACTTGTCTCTCTCTTGACATCTCCCAGCTGACTCAAAAATCCATTCCGAAGACCTTTTTCTACTACTCATCTCTACTCTAAAGTGTGGAAAAGCTAAATACTTGCTTTCTTAGTTTCCTTCAAATCTAGGCTTTGCCAGGAGGCTGAGTTGCGGCTAATGAGATACAAGCATAAGACCTTCTGTGAAGTTAACATTCCCGATGAAAGGGACACATGTTTCTAATGACCACGCCTCCTATTTTTCATGCCTTGACTATGGACATGATGGCTTGAGATACAGAAGCTGTCTTGCAACCGTGGAGCATGACCTTATGCTCTTAGGATAGTGGAACAGATAAAAGAGCCTTGCTCCTTGTTAGCATACTGCCCAGCTCCACCTGCCTTAGATGGCTTTGTTATACGCTTTTCTTGTCATCTTTAAGTCAGCTGACTTGCTAGTATGTGTGTGTGTGTGTGTGTGTGTGTGTGTGTGTGTGTGAACAGGGGTTGGAATTGGGGATTAAAATCAGGGGTGTTCTACCACGAGGCTACACCCCCAGCCCCTTTCATTATTTTTTAAAAATTTGAAACAGAGTGTAATGGCTTGCATAGAGAATGTCCCCTGGAAGAGCTCATGTATTAACAATGCAAAGTGTTCAGAGGTGAAATAATTGAATCATAAGAGTCCTAATCTTATCAGTGGATAAGTCCACTGCTGGATTAGTGGAATTATTGGATGGTCAGGTAGGCAGGTAGGGTGTGACTAGAGGAGGTTGGTCACTGGGGATGTGGCCTTGGGGACTTGCCCCTGTTCTTGCTTTCTCTCTCTCTCTGCTTATCACCATCATGCCCTGAGCTCTGTAGATGTGGCCTGGCTGAACATGGACTGAAAGCTCCAGAACTGTGAGCAAACAAATTTTCCTTCCTCTATGTTTTTGCCATCAGGTATTTTGGACAACAGCAGTGAGAATGCTGCCTGAAACACAGGGTCTTGTTAAGTTACCACGGGCTGGCCTCAAACCTGAGATCCTCTTGTCTCAGCCTCTCAAGTGCTGGGATTACTGGCCTGTGCCACCTTGACTGGCTGCTGGTTTGCTACTAACTATGGCCTGAGGCATTCCTAACTGACATATCTAGGTAGGCTATTTTTAGACAGCTTCTTAATCTAGATCTAAATATACCCTTAATCTAAATCTAACCTTAATATAATATGAATCTCATCTTAATCTAAATACAAATACTTTAAGAAGCGGCCTAAATTGGATATGTTGACACATGCCTATAATCCCAATACTTGGGAGGCTGAGACAGGAGGATCACAAGTTTAAGGCTAGCCTCAGCAACTTAGTGACACCCTGTTTCAAAATAAAGATAAAATAGGGCTGGGGGTGTAGCTCAGAGGTAGAATGCCCCTGGGTTCAATCCCTAGTACCAAAAGGGGGGAGAGCAGACTTGAGAGGGGTAACTGTCTTTTCTTTGTTCAGATCTTGTCTTACCAAATGAGACCACAAATAGCAACTTATAATGTTGCCAACCCAGATTCTATAAATCTAAGAATGATTTAATTCTTCCATCTTACTCTCTGGCAAATAAATAAACAAACAAACCCCAAAACCTTATGCTATATTTCTCAGATTTTACCACATAAAAGAGCTTTCAAAAATAAGACTTATTTTAAGAAAAGTAGAAGTATTCCTTTTCCTGACTTCTGGTAAGTCTTAAGACCTAGACACTACCCTCAAATTAAGATAAAAAACATTTTGAAATTAACTAATTAATAACATACTATATCAGCAAACAATGTTTAGCTTTCAGACTTCTATGCTACGATTCTATAGCTATGATAAACGAGATGGGTAGAACAATAAGCCTTTTGGCCCATTGTCCAACTTAAAATAAAAAAAAATTTAGACTATGATTATTAAATGACAAATGAAAATGCAGAAATACTTCCAAATTCACTTTATGCAAAGCCCCCAAAATCATTTACTCTTTTCATCTCTAAGAATTAGGGGAGCCGAAAGCTTTGACTAAAACCACAAAGTGAGCTCTCCCACCTCTGTCTCTCTTCTTTCTCCCTGCCTTCTCCCTCGGAGCCCAGAGTTAATGGGTTGCACATGGTGTTCACTGAGCCTCCATTCCCCCATGGAGCCCACACTGCCAAGACGCCCTGACTTGCAGTGTGTCTCACCAATTCCTGGCTTTGGTTTCAAGTGATCTGAAGCTCTCTCACATGAAGCAGGAAGATCTGCAGTGCAGCACTGTGGAAAATCTGAAACATCAGGCATACAGTGTGTTTTTCAAAGCTGGACTCTGTAACTGAAACTTGGCTTGTTTGCTGTCTGGCTGATAAGGACAGATGAGAGATGAAGACTTTGCTTTGTGGTCTCCATGCAGAATCCAAACACTGGTCTTTAAAGGGACATTTCAGGTAGAAGAAGTGATTCCACTGGACAGTCTTTTGCTTTCTGCCTATTGACCATCGCTGCTAAGGTTGGAGTTACGTGGACATTCAGATGGGCCAGGAGCTGGAGATCAGGAAGAGAGAGGTGCAGAGTGACTGGCTCTCAGGCTCCAAGCAGGTCAATGCCCTGGGAAAAGTACTGACTGCATTCTATCTGTGGTTGAGAAATGTGTCTGTCTGTGGTGGCTGCCTCCCCAGAGAAGAAAGGGGGTGCTTTACTTGAAAAATGGCCTCATCTGTCTTGAGCAAGCCTACTGTTTTTAGGCACTCACAGCTGGGGTTTTGTCAAAAAATTTCTTGTTTTTGACCTTTCAAGATGGGTAGGGTTGTGCAGGGTATTTTCATTAGTTTGCGGTATGTCTGCTTTGCCTCTGCAGAGGCAAAATGTCATATCTGTGATGTCTGCTCAGGGTTTTACAGTCTCTTTCTGATTATTCTTCACAGACGCCATGAGGGAGCGGGGTAGGAAGCATGGACTGGCAAGCTCGTGTTTATGTTAGCCCACCTGAGTGCACTGGGCTTCTTTTTTTTCTGACATTCATTCCTTTGCATAGCTGGGGGTGGCTCTTTTCCCTAAATATGTTCTGGTGGCTCACTTATATTTAATAAGATTAGAGAAATCATTATTTTTTTGGCAGGTGGGCTGGGGATTGAACCCAGAGGCTACATCGCCAGCCCTATTTTATATTTTATTTGGAAACTAAATTGCTGACAGCCTTACTAAGTTGCTGAGGCTGGCTTCGAATCTGCGATCCTCCTATCTCAGCCTCCCAAGTACTGAGATTACAGGCTTGTGCCACCAGCTCAGAAATCACTACTTTTGATCATGACCCTTAAAAAAGAAATACAATTCTTATCACAACCTAGTATATTTTCAAAGCCTTTTTTAACATGCAATGTACAACTGATAGTTTCTGCTTCATTTTTTTTTATTAAAACAATGATGGGCCGGGCGTGGTGGTGCATGCTTGTAATCCCAGTACTTGGGAGGCAGAGACCGGAGGATCTGGGTTCGCAGCCAGCCTCAGCTACTTAGTGAGGCCCTTCGCAACTTCGTGAGACCCGCTTTCAAAATAGAGTATAAAAAATAAGTCCGGGGGTGTAGCTCAGAGGTAGAACGCCCCTGGGTTCAATCCCCAGTACTGCAAAAAAAAAAAAAAAAAAGAAAAAAAACCAATGATGGTCATGACCACTAAATTTATTTTATGACTCACTAAGGAGTTGCAATTTGCTCTATAAGAAATATTGGGACTGCATAATTAATTTCAAAGTACAAATGGTATTTTTTATTAAAATGCATCTACCCTGATGGTAGTAATGGCACTAACCTAAATTCATTGATGTTAAAAATTACTGATGCTCTCAGCAAATGAGGAATAGAGGTGAATTTCCCTCAACTTGATGAAGAATTCATATTAAAACCATACAGTTAAGCCAGCATGGTGGCACACATTTGTAATCCCAGTACTTGGGAGGCCAAGACAGGAGGATCGCAGGCCAGTGTGCAGGAACTTCGTGAGACCCTGTTTCAAAAGTGGGAAATAAAATAGGGCTGGGGATGTAGAAATCCCCTGTGTTCAATCCCTGGTGTCACAAAATAAGTAAGTAAATAATCAAAAAAATTATTTATTTATTTATTTATTTATTTATTTATCGTGGTATTGGAGATTGAAACCAGAGGCATTCTACCTCCAAGCTACAACCCCGGCCCTATTATTTTTTTAATTTTTTATTTGGAAACAGGGTCTTGCTAAGTTGCGGAGGGCCTTGCTAAGTTGCTGAGGCTAGCTTTGAACCTGCAATCCTTCCGTCTCAGTCTCCTAAGTACTGGGATTATAGACGTGTGCCACCATGCCTGGCTTACAAAAATTTTAATGATGAGAAACTCAAAACTTTCTCACCAAGATTAGGAACAGCAATGTCTCCTCTCACCACTGCTTTTACACAATGCACTGGAAATTCTGTCTACTACAATAAGACAAGAAAAAGGAAATGAAGGGCAAACAGATTGGGAATGAAGAAATGAAACTGTCTTTCTGTGAATAAAATATGAAAGAACTGACAAAACAAACAAAAACTCTTTGAACTAATCAGTGATTATAGCAAGACTGCAGGATGCAAGATTAATATATATATAAACGTGTATTGCTTTTTTTATATACCAACAATGAACAAATGGAATTTGATTTTAAAGCATATTGCATTATAATGTAAAGACTTTAACAGCAAATAAAATTAAATAGGTCTAAACTTAACAAACTATGTACATGGTCTATATGAGGAGAGCTACAAAAATATAGTAAAAGAAGAACTTAATAAATGGAGAGATAGTTCATGTTTATGGGTAGGAAGACTCAATATAGTCAAGATGGCAGTTTTTCCCAACTTGATCTATAGGTTGAATACAATCCCACTCAAAATCTCAACAAGTTATTTTGTGGATATTGACAAATTGATTCTAAAGTTTATATGGAGAGGCAAAAGTTCAAGAATTGCCAACTCAATATTGAATAAGAAGAGCAAAATTGGAGGACTGATACTACTCAACTTCAATACTTATTGCAAAGCTACAATTAGGACAGTATGGTATTGGTGAAAGAATAAGCAAACATATCAATGGAGCAGAATAGAGAGCCAGAATTAGATCCACATAAATATAGTCTGACCTTTGACAAAAGATCAAAGGCAACAGGATGGGGCAAAGATAGTCTTTTCTAGAAGTGGTTGTAATAACTGGACTTTCATGTGCAAAAAGAGAAAAAGAATCCAGACACCAATCTAATGTCTGTCATAAAAATTAACTCAAAATGGATCATGGACCTAAAGGTAAAAGCAAAACTGTACAACTCTTAGAATGTAATGTAAGAGAAAACCCAAATGACTTTGGTTATGGTGAGGACTTTCCTTCAAGCACAAACCATAAAGGAAAGAATTGATAAATTGGCCTGAATTAAAATGGAAAATCTCTTCTCTGCAAAAAACAATATGGTAATATCAAAAGGAAAAATAGACAAGCCATATACTGGGAGGAAATATTTTAGAAAAGCACAACATATAAAGTATTGTTACCCAAAATGTGCAAAGAACTCTTTAAATCCAACAGTAAGAAAACGAATAGCCTAATTAAAAATGAGCAAAAAATCTGAACAGACATCTATCTCACCTAAAAAAAAAAAAAAAAAAAAAAATATATATATATATATATATATATATATATATATATATGGCAAGTAAGCATAAGCATAAGAAAAGAGGTTTGATATCACCTATTAAGAACATGTTAAGCCGGGCGTGGTGGCGCACACTTGTAATCCCAGTACTTTGGGAGGCGGAGACTGGAGGATCCGGGTTCGCGGCCAGCCTCAGCTCTCGCTCTGTCTCTCTCTCTCCTTAGTGAGGCCCTCCGCAATCTCGTGAGACCCGGTTTCAAAATAAAGCATAAAAAATAGGGCCGGGGG
>PVJS01023208.1:0-29819 GCA_004027185.1 Glis glis | reverse complement strand
ATTGCCACTTCTCTTTTTTTTTTTTTTTTGATTCAGAGGTCTTTTCCTATGCTTCTTTAGAAATTGTCTGTCATCGGCCACAGATTCCGAATGGGAATTTTGTCTCCGGATTTGGACCCTTCTATAGTTACAAAGACTCCATTGTGATTAGCTGCAAGAAAGGTTACATCCTCAAAGGGAGCAGTTTAATCCACTGTGAACCTAATAATGAGTGGTATCCTTCTGTGCCCGCCTGTGTACCCAGTGAGTATGGACAGCTGTAGTATTTGTCATTAAAGTAATCCAGAAATATGGCTGTGGCATCCTTGCAAGCACGTGCTCATTTCAGTTCCAAGAATCACTGATAAAAGTTAAATCTGTACTCTTCCTAGTTTTCTTGTTAGAAGGAAGATTTTCTTTCCTTTCTTTTTTCTTTTTCTTTTTGTAGTACTGAGGACTTAACTCAGGGGCATTCTATCTCTGAGCTACACCCCCAGCCTTATTTTATTTTATTTATTTTGAATCAGGGTTTCACTAAATTGCTGAGGGTCTCACTAAGTGGCTGAGGCTAACCAGGAACCTGCGATCCTCCTGTCTCAGCCTCCCAAGTACTGGGATTACAAGTGTGAGCCACCACGCCTGGATCCAGAAGGAAGATTTTCTCGTTGGCAATCTCTTAGTGTTATTTGAAAGATTTCATATACATCATATAATTGTCACACCAATGACTTTGTTGATATTGTAGATTATATATTTATCATGGAATCATTTCTAGTAGGTGACAGTAAAGTTCCTCATCCTAACAAAATCAACATATTATGAGTATTTATTGAAAGATGGAAGTAGAATTCCTTTTAGACATTTACTTTTTTCTCATTTGCACAGAGATGCTTTAATTTGGGCTAATATTTGCCTTGCAACTTGACATTGTAAATATACCCAGATCATTCGTAACATTAATGACACTTATTGCTAACATTTATTTAGCACTTGTTACATACCAAATCGTTAGTGCTTTATAACGACTAATTTAATATTCACAGAAGTCATAGGAGTTAACACCAATTTTTATCTTATTTCAGAGGTAAGAAAGTGAGAGACACTAGGTAACTAGCACAAATTCATATAGTTAATCAGTGGTAGAAGCCCCCACTGTATTGTGATTTATTTATTCTCTTCTGACATCACAAGAACTTAGGTGTCATAAAAAATGTGTAGTGATAAAATTCAATAAATATGTAACTTGACAGACACGGATAACCTCTTCAATCTACATTAGCACATGACTGAGTAGAAATAATACAGGACCAAAGTCTCAGGTGCAAATGTTATGTAGGGCTTGGTTTGAGACCATCGTGAAGTTCCCAGTGACAGCGCCATGATAGATAGCAGGGGGAATGCCTCTGATTGTAATTCCGTATTAGGCAAAGAGACCACTGAAAGTTAGTCTTAGCTTTAAGGAAATGTTGTCTGTGTATTCTCAGTGACCCTAATGCTTTTCCTGAAGATGCAGTGAAGTGGGAGAACTAAGGTCCCATAGACTTGGGCCAACACCTAGAACTCTGCTTCCTACACTATGCCCTACCCAGTGACAAACTCTCCAGAGGTACATGCGTTTAATGCTTGATATCAGCCTAGTGGGCAATGATGCTACTGAGTCTCTTTCTGGTATTCCCATTTAGTCTTAACCATCTGGTTTCTTGCTCAATGAACACAAAATAACTATTTTTTTTAACAGGCATATGGGGTCACGCTGCCAATCCCAATAACAGTTTTTTTTCACCTTTGTATTTTCTTCATAATCAGGTGGTTGTACAGGCTTACCAGACATTGCTTATGCTTCCTGGGATAGAAATATCTATGTTCCAAGAAATCGGGACATATTTGAAGTGGGGACAGAATTGAAATATCATTGCAAGCCTGGCTATACACCAACTCCAGATGAACCTCAGACTGTGACTTGTCGGAAAAATTTGACATGGGTACCTTCCAAAAGGTGTGAGAGTAAGTGAACTTGAACTTTTTGTTTGTTTATGTGTTTGTGTATATCTTCTTTTCTGTTGAAAATGTCGAGAACAATCCTCAAAAATTTCTGGTATTTGCTTCATTGTATAGCATACATTTAATTTTTGTAAATATTCAGTGTGTATTTGAAAATATGTGTCTTTTGCAGTTGTTGGTTTCAATGTTTTATGTATGTTAATTAGTTCTAATTTTTGAAGGTGATATTAAATTAATATACTGATTTCTGGTCTGCATTTTATCTGTCATTGAAGAATATTTATTTAATTATGGATTTGTCTTTTATTTGTTTAGTTTTTTTAAATCATTTTTTCTTCTTTACATTCTGAGATGACATTACAAGATTCACACATATTTAGAATGGTTTATTCCCCTGATGAATTTAACTTTTTGTTATTATGAAATGATCCTCTTTATTACTGTAATTATTTTATCTTTAAATTCTACTTTTATTTTAATATACTTCTAATAGTTTTATTTTAGTTTGTGTTTGCATGGTGTATCTTAATTTACTCTTAGTTTTAAGTTTTCTGTAATTTTATATTTTATATTTTCAGTGCATCTTAAAGCAGGATATGGTTGAATATTTTAATATTACTTGACAAATTTTATGATTTCACAAGGGCACTTAGTCTATTGTAGTGTGTAATTATTATTATATTTAAATTTCTGTCTACCATCTTACTATTTACTATATTTTCCACCTTTTTAAATTCATTTCTCTTGACTTCTTTTGAATTTATTGTTTTGTTTTTCATTTTTAACCTGGTATTTGTTATGCATTTTTACTTTTTACTCTAGCATAATTTACTACCTCTGTCTCTTCCCAGACAATGCAAGCTTTAAATCGATTTACTTCTACCTGGTTTGTATCTTTTGTGTGTGTATGTATTTCAAATCTACTTAAGTTTTAATCTCTACATTACTATTGTCACTATTAGTATTATCTTAAATTAGTAGATGTGTCCTCATAATTACTATTTTTATTGCCATTGATTCTCTCCTGATTCTTCAGACTTACATCTGCTACCATTTTCCTTTGCCTAATGAATACTCTAGTTTCCTTTAGCGGGAGGGGGTCTCTGCTGATGAAATCTCATTTTGTTTTTCTTATCATGTCTTTATTTCACTTTAATATTTGGATATACAAGTCTAGATTAGCAATTGTTTTCTTCGGCCACATGAAAGATTTCATTCCCTTGTGTTCTGCCTTCAGTTGTTTCTGGCAAGGATTTTGTTTACACTGTTGAGCATTTGAGGGTTGAATGTCTTTTTCTGACTGCTTTTAAGATGCTCTCCTTGTCTTTGTTTTTCGCAATGTTCTCAGATATGTGCATGCTGGTTTCTTCATGTTTATTCTCCTTGAGATTCAGAATTCTCCCAGAATTTGAGGTTTGATGCTTTTCATTGATTTTGGAAAAATTTTAACTTCAACATTTCAAATGAATCCTCTCTTCAAATACTCTTTTTGGTCTACTTTCTCTCTTGTATCCTTATGTTACACTTTTACACTGAGGCTTCTGGGTTTCCTCTGCTCTTATCTGTGTTTTTGAACTTTTTGTTTCCCGGAGTGTTACTACGAATACAAATAATGTTCAGTAATTACTTCTTAATCTGAATATAAATAATGTTCATATGAATATAAATAATGTTAGTAATTATTTCTTCATAATTATTAACTGAATTTTTAACTTTAATTATTATGTTTTTCAGTTTCAAAACTCCTACTTGCCTTGAATTTGTAGTATTGATTTTTCTACCCAAATTCTTAATGTTGTCTTTCATTTTCTTATCATAATAAGGCAATTTTGTTTAAATTAGTGTTAGGACTTTGTTGAATCCTTTTAGGTCTATTCTATTGTCTCTTGCTTTTCTGGCTTTTAATAACTTCGTTTTGTCTCTTGTTGAAGGTTTCCTTGTTGCATGTGATCAGGGAGAAGAGGGGTTGTAAGGGACCGGAATCCAATCAGACATCAAAATGATACAAAACTGGGGTTCAATGTTTAGAGACCTGGTCTGTTTTTGGTTTATTATTACTTCAGAGTGTAGCTCTGAAAATTTCCCAAGGGTTGAGGTTTACCAGCAATCCACCCACCACCACATACTTTGGTTTGTGATCAACTTTTTAGCCACTCAGCTGTTCTTTGAGGAAAGAAATATATCCTTCTTATAGAAAGCAACTCTAAACTCCAGGCTCATCTCCATGGATTGCGTTCTTTCTCATTAAAATAGGATAGCTAAGGCAATTGAGGCATTGGCCTCTGAATTATTCAGGGACTGCCACTACCCCTTTGTCTACTTGTTAAAGGGAAGGTGATTGTGAACTGCATAGCCCAGCTCAGCAAAATCAATACCTCATCTTAAGGACTTCTAATGAAGAAATACAGTCAAAGGCCAATTAAGGGATAGAAATTCAACCAGTGGCAAAATTTGGAGAATTGAACTTGTAAAACTCTTTCCTTAATTTCTTTCATTTTTTCAAATTGTCACATAAAAATTATACATATTTGTGGGGTACCATGTGATGTTTCAATACACAGACATAATGTATAATGCTCAAGTCAGGTTGAGCCTATATTTCTCCTCAAACGTTTATCATTTATTTATGATAAAAACATTCAAAATCCTTTTTTATTAGCTTTTCTGAAATATACATTACATTATTGCTATTTTTTGTTACCCTTCTATACAATAGCCTTCACGACTTATTTCCCCTATCTGAAATGTAACTTAATACCCATTAATCAACCTTTCCCCATCTTTCTCTTCCCCTTCTCTCTCTACCTCATGTAACCACTATTCTATTCTTAACTTCGATGAGATTAACTTTTTACATTTCACATGGGTTCACATATATTTGTAATTGTTATTTCCTCTTGCTGAATCTAACCCTTTATTGTTACATAACGATCTTCCTTGTCTTTTTGTACTGTTTTGATTGAAAGTTCTATTTTGTTTGATATAAGTTTGCTATTCTTGCTATCTTTTTTATTCCAGTTGCATGGAATATCTCTTTCCATTCCTTCACTTAATCTATGTGTGTCTTATAGGTGAAATGAGTTTCCCATAAGCATCATAGAGTTGGATCTTGTTTATTTTTTTAACTAGTCAGTCACTCTGTCTTTTAATTGAAGAATTTAATCCATTTATATTTAAAGTAATTATTGATCAGTAAGGTCTTGCTACTGTCATTTTGTTACTTGTTTTTTAGTGTTCTGTGCTTTTTTCTTCCTTTCTTACAGTCTTCTTTTGTGTTAATTGATTTTCTCTATTCTTGTATGCTGTTTCCTTGCTTGTTATTATTTATGTGTCTATAATAGGTTTTTGCCTTGTGGTTACCATGAGGCTTACAAAAATATCTTTTGATTATATCAAGTTATTTTGAATGAATAGCAATTTAACATCGTAAAGAAACAATTTAAATAGAAATAAAATAATAATAAAAAATTTTACACCTACACTCCATTCTCCCTACATTTTGAATTTTTGTTTCCCTTTACATCTTTTTATATTGCCTATCTCTTAACATGTTAATATAGTTATTATTTTTAAATTTGTTTTTTTTCTAATTTCATAATAAAGATATAAATGGTATATATATAATGTTTGAAATATTGGAACATTCTAAATGTGTCTATACAGTTACTCTTACTAGTGAGTTTTATACCTTCCAATGTTTTCTCCTTACTCATCAGTATCTCAGTCTGAAGACCTCTCTTTCAGCATTTATTATAAGATGGGTTTGCTGGTAGTAAGTTCTCTAATCTTTTATTTGTCTGGAAATTTCTTTATCCCTCATTCATTTCTGAAGTATAGTTTGCTGGGTACAGATTTCTTGGTTGGCAGTATTTTTCCTTTAGCACTATGAATATGTCTTGCCATTCCCTCCTGGCCTGAAAGGTTTCTGCTGAGAAAACAGCTGTCGAATGAATTGAAACACCCTTAGGTGCTATTTCCTTTGTTTTGCTGCTTGTAGAATTCTTTGCTTTTTTTTTTTTTTGCTGTACTGGGGATTGAACCCAGGGACGTTCTACCTCCGCGCTACACCCCCGGCCCTATTTTTTTATACTTTATTTTGAAACCAGGTCTCACAAAGTTGCGGAGGGCCTCACTAGGTAGAGAGAGAGAGAGAGACAGGGAGAGAGAGAGAGAGTGAGAGAGAGCTGAGGCTGGCCGCGAACCCTGATCCTCCGGTCTCCGCCTCCCAAAGTACTGGGATTACAAGCGTGCGCCACCACGCCCGGCTTAGAATTCGTTGTTTTTAATCTTTGAAATTTTGATTATACTATGCCTTGGGGGAGATTTGTTTGAGTTGAATCTGATTGGCCTTTGCCATTACTACCCTTGGATATTTACAGCCTTCCCTAGGCTTGGGTGTTTTCTGTTATCTCTTTGAATAATCTTTGTACCTCTTTAGCATTCTAAAGTCCCTCTTGAACCCCAATAACCCATATATTTGCACTTTTAATACTCCCCCACATCTCCTCTAAGCTTTCTTCATTTCTCTTCTTTTTTATTATTTTTTCTCCTTTGTATTTTCAAATAGTCTGACTTTGAGCTCATTGATTCTTTCTTCCCTTTGGTCAATTCTGTTATTGATGCCTTCTTTAACATTTTTCATTTCACTGAACTGTACTTTTCAGCATCAGGATTACTTTTTGACTTTTTAAAAAAATTTTAAATCTCTGTTAAGTTTATATAGTAAGTTACTAAATTGTTTTTTTGCATTTTCTTGAAGTTCATTGAATTTCCTTAAAACAGTGATTTGAATTCCCTGTCTGAGATATAGCACATATCCACTACTTTGTGGTCAATTTCTGGTGCCTTATTTTTTCTGTTAGATGAGGCATGGTTCCCTGGAAATTCTTGATGGTTGTTGATGTTTGACAATGTCTGCACATTGTAGGAGTAGATATTTAACCCAGTCATTTTAATCCGAATTTGTTTATGCTCATCACCTGTGTGTTTCCCTGGCTATTTCATTAAATATGAACATCACTTTTTAATCTTTCAGGGGTGTGTTGCCCGAAGCCAAATCTGGAGAAAATCAGAATCATAAGTGAAAGGAGGGATTTTACTGGTATGTGTGTCTATGCCTATGGAGACTATGTTTTCTATATGTGTGATGAAGGCTACTACCCTATTTCTACTGATGGAAGGAGTTCATGCCAAGCAGATGGCAAATGGAAGCCCCAAATACCATCATGTGTGCCAGGTAAGAATATCAAGGGAACTTACCAGTATTTCACAGAGTCCCTAAATGATCCCATATAGTTCCACAGAAGAGTAAACTTAAAACCAGGTGAGTTTGAGATTGTTCCTCTAAGTATTATGCAAAGGGCAGGAGGTCACAGAGATATAACACTAGCGCCATGCAAGGTGGCTATAGAGCAAGGTGTGTTGTAGGGTAGGACTTACAGAGGAAGTTTCTTGTAAGAAAAATAGTAAAGTTGATAAAATCCCTCCAAGTTTCATTTTGTCATTTTTCCTGCATATATTGACTGTATGCACTATGGCCAATGTTTTAGTAAAGAGTAATACCATCCAACAAACCTCTATATTTGTAAGTCAAGGGAGAAAGGTGGTTTATTTAATTATGGGACGATGAAGGCTCTTAGGTTGAAGAAGTGACTTTGTTAGCCTTCAGAACCTAGTGACTCACATCAGCTGTTTCTTTCCTTGCTCTGCCTCAGACCTGCCAAACCGCCTTTCTGTTATTATGCCATATTTGGAAGAAATAAGTAAGCATCTAGGGCAATAAGTATGTGTCTCTGATCAGGTTAAGGCACTGAAAATGTCATCATTGTGGAGGTGTCTTCATTATGTACTGGGACCAAAGGCAAAGCCAAAGTTTCTTTGACTGTTTGACAAAGTCCCAGCAGAAGGAGGCTTGTCGCAGAGCAGACATCCTCCAATGGTGGCAAGCCTGTTGGTGGCCTTACTATTAATGTTAATAATTGTGGGATTGGTGACGGGAATTGTAGGACTTATGCCAGGAACTCAATCTATGCAGAGTGACTCAAATTCAGGCGAAATGCAGGAAAACTGTTGTTCCCAGTATAAAAATAATTTACAGGAAAAGGGAGTTAAACCAGATAATGAGTACTGCCCGCCAATCTGTAAAATATTAGCTAGTGCTCAGAATGATTCTGTGACTGGGTTTCTTAAGAAACTTCGACAGGCTGAAATAATGGATGAATCACATGAACAAACCACACCGCCCTCAGGGAATTATCGTGCCCTGAAAAAACAAGACAAGGAGGAACATAAACAAAGACCTGCTGTACCAACAATTATGGCTTCTGGGAGGCCTGCCTACTGGACAGGTAGGAGGCTCTGGTTTCCCCCTCGAGGAAAACAAGCAAGTCAGTACTATCAGCCTGTAACTGATCCTCCTCTAAATTACACAGATGCCTACCTTCAAGGTGAATGGTGGCTCTGGATAAAGGGCAAAAGAGTGCAAGCTAGAGACGCAAACTTTATGACAAGGCTTGCTAGAAACACTACATTTTGTGCTTCTTCCACTTCATCTAAGATTAATCAATTACAGGCACTGCTTACTTTGTATAAATGATGGTTAGATAATGCCAAATACAGAGAAACAAAAGAGTAGTGGGAAAAGATCATGAAGAATACACAAAAAGATATAGAGAAACTTAAAGCTCAACTAAAGAAAGAATAAAGTATAGAATATAAGCACAAATGGCATAAAATAGAATATAGTTTAAGTATAGGCATAAGGTCTAGTTAACCACATTACCCATAGCTTTTAACATTTAGCACAAGTATAGTTATAGCCTACATAAGAATAGAATAAGAATAACCTGATAACAGACATAGTTAACCACAATAACATATGACCCTTATTTTTCAGACATGTAGTATATTAAGGCTTATATAAGAAAGGCCTAAGTATGGTGGCCAAAAAGACACCAGACAAAGGTCATGTCTGTCACCTTATAACCGCAGAATGAAATTTCTGAGAACAATGCAAATGATTAAAAGAACTAAGTATAATATTATTGACATTGTGGGAAGAAACGCAAGTTTGCATAAAACCTGAGTAATTAGTGGGGAACATGTGGTGACCATCTGGACAATGGGTTAGTAATAACTGTGGGTAAATGACTGCACTGTAAAGAGTCCCATGATGTACTAAGTAAAAAATATTTTTCATGATGTACTAAGCAGAAAATTGTCTGTGTTAAGACTTCCTGATGTAAAAAAGGTATAAAAATAAAGTCTGATGCTCGCTGGGCAGAGACAGTGCCAGCAGCTCCACCGAACTGCTGAGTCTCCTGTCTCTCATTCCTGCGCCGACTCCTCACCCACCTTCAAGTACCCTGACCCTGCTGGAGCGGGTCTCCGGCAATTATGACTGATTCTTCACATTAATGTGATAGAGATTACTGAATATCACAGTATGGGTTACTGTAAAAGTAAAACTTGAGAAAGTGACTTGAGGGCCAGTAGTTCATTTTGAAGGTCATCATAGGAAGTGTGAGTGGAAGATGAGAGAGAAGAAAGGGCAAAGAAAAGGTGACTATTGTAAACATCAGGGGCTCAGTGAGACTCTCAGCAACTTAGTGAGATCCTGTCTCCAAATAAAAATAAAATAGGGCTGGGGCTGGGGGTGTAGCCCAGAGGTAGAAAGCCCCTGGGTTCCATCCTGAATAACACACACACACACACACACACACACACACACACACACACACATACACTATAGAGGGAGAGAGGAAGAGAGAGAAACTATTGGCTAGAGTACACAAAAAACTCTTTGTAAGAGGAATTTGGAAAGTAGAATAAAAAGGCTGGATAGGTAGATGAGAGTCTCACTAAGTTGTTGGTAAAATGGTGATAATAATAGTAACTAATTCATAGTGTTGTAGCAAGGATTAAATGAGATAAGGAAAGTAAAAACTATAGCACATAGACACATATACTACAAACTCGATAAGTGCTGATTATGATTATTATAATTATTAAAATGAGAGTTTAGAACTACTTGCAGGACCTGAGCATAACTATGAGCAAAGTTTCTCATCATTTTCATTATTTAATGCTGTTTTGATTTTTCCTGAAAAACATAGAATGCTTAAAATACCTTTCCATTATAGCTCTGTGTTCAAAACCAAATATAAAAAATGGAAAGCTATCTGTGGAGAAAGCTCAGTATGTTGAGATGGAAAATGTCACCATCCAGTGTGACTTTGGCTATGAGCTGGTTGGTCCCCAAAATATCTTTTGCTCAGAAAACAGAGCCTGGTTCCCAGAGGTACCCAAGTGTGAGAAGGTATGTGGCACAATTCACGGAAGGTATGGGCTGTTCAACCCCCCGACAATGGTAATCTCCCCCAAAGATCTGTCCCAGTCCATAAGGGCGACTTCTGACTTTTTTCAAGATGCCTAAATAATTTATCAAAATTAGCAATTTCCAACTTGAAGCACAACCCCCTGAGTTGGGAGAGGCAAGGTTTTCTGCTCTGTGGCCAAACTCTAGACCTGAGGGTCCTCTGGACCAGAGATCCTGACTTCTAGCTGTACATTTTCCTTTTTTACAGTAAATGTTACTCATTTGCTTACATTTCTGGTTGGCCAGCAGAACATCCCTCAGTTGTCCTTATAGAGGCACTCCAGGTCCCCTCTGCAGCTCTGTGTCTTTTCTGGGTCAGCTGTGCCTGACTGCTGCTCAGAGCAGATCTGAGCTTGTCTCCTTTTCACCCAGTCCTGAGGCCATCTCACTTTTACTTACCAGCAATCCCCTCTCAGGATGCACCCTCTCCCCTACTCATTTCTTAAAATCACCTTTAGGAGGTTCCTGAAGGCTGTGAGCAAGTCCTTGCAGGCAGAAGTCTCATGCAATGTCTCCCAAACGCAGAGGATGTGAAATTGGCCCTGTTGGTATATAAACTGTCTCTGGAGATTGGTCTCCTGGAACGAGAGAAAGATAAGTATGTGAAGATCAAGAAGAAATTTTCTAAAAGAGATGAAAATGAGGTATCATTTTTGTCTTTAAATTAATATCCAGAATCTCCAGTCACGAACTTTACTTTTCATTAAGCATCCTCGCTCATGTTGTTTCTAGGCTCAGAGAAGGTCATATGATTATTGTTATTGAAAATGTATAATTATTGATTATCTCGCTGTTGTGGCTCCAGTGACTATTTTACTTGACTCACTGTGCCTGTTAAATAAATAATCATCTATGAAATATCAGTTTGTCTGTGTTGTCATCTCGGTCAGCATGTCACATAAATATAACACACTCCCAAGACACAAGTCTGTTGCTTAAAATGTCTGCAATTTGTAGCTGGGTGTGATGGTTCGTGCCTGTAAATCCCAGGACTTGGGAGTCTGAGACAGGAGGATCACAGGTTCAAGGCCAGCCTGGGACAACTTAGTAAGACCCTGTTTCAAAATAAGCAGATTAAAAGGGCTTGGTGTGTAGATCAGTGGTAGAGTGCCCCTGGGTTTGATTCCCAGTACCCTGTGCCCCCCCACACACACATTTGCAATTAACTTTATTTCCCTCTGAAAGAAGGGAAGCCAGAAAACTCAAACTGTGTTTAGACCACTGCCTTGACCTGATGCCTTTACCGCACATCTCATATGTCCAGCCTGCCCAGCCCGTGCCTACAGGAAAGGACCCCAAATTCTGTGCACTTTCAAATAAACATTCTTCTGTAACTAAAAACTAGAGTGAGAAAAAGAAGTCTTCAAATAGCACAGGCCCTTTAGCGCCCCTTTCTGGCCACTAGCTCTCTACTCCACCCCCTGCAAAGACTTGCTTTCTCCTCACTTTTACCAGCACTGATTGGTTTTGCGTATAATTCCACTTTATATAAATGGAATCCTACATTGTGCATTCTTTCATTCATGTCCTTTTCCCCTAACCTTTATATCTGGGAGATTTATTCACACTGCATGTAGTTGAGGTCCATGTATTTTCATTTCTATTTAGTACTCCACCGGTGTATGAATATACCACAATTTACTTGTCTGTTTTATTGTTGATAGACATTTGGGTTCTTCAGTTTTTTTAATATTATTAATATCCAAAAATATATGCATGTGAATATCATGAATGTCCTTAATATTTGGGATATTATGGATGTGATGAATAGTGCTGCCATGAACATTTTTGTCTTTTGCTGAACATATACTATGATGTTCAGCATATATTTAAGGATAAAATTGCTGGCCCATAGGGGGTGCATATGTGTTCAGCCATTTCCAAAGTGATTCCGGTGAACCAACTTCCACATGCAGAATGTAAGCATTCTCTATAGCACTTGCTGTGGTCTATGTTTCTTCTTTCCTGAGAAGCTCTGTTGGGTGTGAAATGTCATCAAACTGTACTTTTAATTTGTTCTTCCCTGATGATTACTAAGTTTGAACTACATTTCACATGCTCATTGACCATTTATATATTCTTTTGTTGTGAAATTTCAGTTCGAATCTTTTACACATTTTGCTTGTAGGGGAATCTATCTTGCTTAAATTTAGTTTTAATAATTTTAATATATTCTAGATAAAAAATCCTTTGTGATATAGGTATTGTAAATATTTTTCTACTGCTCTATGGCATACCTTTGTACTTTATGAGAATCTCATAATGTGTGTTTTGATAAACACAAGTTCCTAATTTTAATGTAATACAATTTATCAAGTGCTTCCCTTTCAATTGGTCTTTTTTGTTTTGCTTTCCATTAAAAAATTACACTTACCCCAAGGTCACAAATATATTTGTCCATGTTTTATTTTGGGAGATTTACAATTATACTTTCACATTCAAATCCATGGTCCACCTGCAATTACTATGGTGTGAAGTCAAAGACCAAGATTCATTTTCTTACATACAAATATACAATTGATATGCCCCCTTTATTGAAAAGACCATCCTTTCTGTCATTTCTCTAAAGTGTCATTTGTCATAAATCAACTGAGCGCATATATTTGGGTTTTGTTACTTGACTCTCAGTTGTTAATACTTGATGTATTTGGTTATCTACACCAATACCACAATGTCTTATTTACTAAACCTTCATAATGAACCTTGATATCTGTCAGTGTGGGTCCTTCGATTTTATTTATTTTCTTCTATCAGAAGATCCACCTCCTCCTTCATTTTAGAGATTGGTATGACAACTCTTAATTTTTTGCATTCATATGCATTTTAGAATCAACTTGTTAATTTCCATCAAAATCCTAATGAAATTCTTATTAGGATGCATTTTATGTACAGGTCAGTCTGATAGGGATTGACATCTACACAACAGTGTGCCTTCCAATCCATAAAAATGGTATTTCTCTATATTTATTTATATCTTTCATTTACTTCTTTAGATTTCAATGAAGAGCTCTCATACATCACTCTCATACATCGCTCATTAAATTTATCTTAAGGCACCTCGAATTTTACATTATATATTTAGAAATACATCTTTTTGCAACTTTTTGGCCATAGAAAAACTTTTTGAGCTGGGTGTGGCAATGCATGCCTGTAATCCCAGTACTTGGGAGGCTGAGATAGGAGGATCACATTTTTGAGGACAGTCTCATCAACTTAGTAAGAATATCAGCTACCTTGCAAGACCCTGTTTCAAAACAAAAAATAAAAAAGGGTGTAACTCAAAGGTAGAATGTCCTTGGGTTCAATCCCTGTACCACACACAATAAAAGTTGTTTTTGATTATTGGTATTTTGATAAATTGCTAATTTTACTTGATTTCCTACGTAAGTCTTTTGATTTTTTAAGTTCTTAATTGTCACCTATGAATTTTAACAGTTGGCTCTCCTTTCCACTTCTTCTGCCTTTTGTTAATTTCTCTGTCTTTCTTTCTATTTGTCTATCTATCCATCTACCCCATCAATGGTACTCTTTTCCCAGGACCTGCAATTCAATGTGAAATGGAAAGACTGATAGCAATTGTCCTTGCCTCATTATTGATCTCAGGAGAAAATCTTTTGCTAGTTCCCCATTATGTAGGATGTCTATTGTAGGTATTTTAGAATTCTTAATTTAATTCTTAATTCTTAATAAAATTGCAGAAGTTCCCTTCCATTTCTAATTTTCTAAGAGATTTCTATTTTCTCACAAATGTGTGTTGAGATTTATCAAATGCTATTTCTGCTTCTACTGAAGTGATCAAAGGTATTTTTTTTTTTTAGTTAATGTAGGGAATGCTTTAATGTTGTTTGTGGTTGCATGGTGACTCAAAAACATGTTTTCTTTGTACACCAACCTGCAATGTGAGCAGGAAATTGGGGACATGACTTTGTTCTGCTCAGCATCAGCTGGGGTGTCCCAAGACTGGGGGCCAGAAGGTTCTGGAGATGAGCTTACTCACTGGCATGTCTGCTGCCTGAGCTGGAAAACTCTACAAGTTGTGGTCTAGAGCCACCAGGGCTCCTCAGGCATGTCTGTCTTTATGCAATGTCTGTACTTGGTCTCACTAGTTTGGCCACTTCAGGGTGTCACCTACTACCAATTGCTATATCAGATGATACAGCATGTCTCATAGTTCAAAACCCCAAATATATCTGGCATTCTTTCTCAGTTGCCTGGGTGTTTAATAGGTCATCACACTCTTTTATAAGATCAATGCTTTTGTCTGTTGGGATACCAGGTAGACCCAGAGAAGCTCTGAGGCGTTGGTCCATTGACTCTTTTTCCTATTGTCAAGTGAATTTCTTGATCAGAAGCAATTTTGTGTGCCCAACCATGATGAGAAACAAGATATTCTATACATTCACAGATGGTAAGTGTGGAAGAAGCCTGGTCACAGGGTTGTAAGTCCAAATCCAAATAAGAACCTACTTCTGCAAAGACAAATCACTGTTCTCTGTGATGGAGAGTCAAGTGATTGGCTGGATCCCCTGGGATATGGAACCATGATGAATGTTGGTAGATTTAAAAATGCCAACTCTCTTTTCCCACAGGTATGATAACTCTAAGGAATTTTCTACACTCTCTAGCAGAGGTTCCCTAAGGAATTTAGCCTCAATTGCCACAAAAGTAACTTATGAATGCAAACTATTCATTTTCTTCTCTTCCATTTTTACATCTGTTTTCCTTTGATGGTGCAATCTGAGATTACCTGTCAGATAAAGCTCCTGCACTCAAATAATTTCAAGGACTGCTTTCTGGCAGGCTAAGACAAATAGCAAGGTCTTTCCCATTCATATATTTTGTTCATTTGATAGGTGCTGATATGATCCTTAATTTTGAGTTGGGCTATAGAAGTAGGCCTTCATCCCTCAAAATCTTAACCTCATTCCTGCTTTACTTAAGAAAACACATATCTACCATTCTTTTTTTGTAATTAGTGTAAAAACATAGAATCTATGAACTTAAAATAGAGAAATAATTCTAGTCCCAACCCCTTCTTTAATAGGTGGGGATATTAGAGAGTGAGTTATTGAGGCTCATGTCTAAGCCACAGGGTTCATGGTAAATGATAGTGGAATTTAGTCTTCTATTAGAGCAGGCAGTATGTAGTCCTTCCCACCATCACAGAAGCAGAAAGTTCCCGGGAACACTCTCCTAGGTGACAGGCTCAGGATCCCACAAAAGAATCATTTGTAATCTGATTCCATTTGATAAAAATTAATTTGTTATACTGGAAAGAGCTTGGGATTTGATTGAGTTCAGAATCTGACTTAGCCACTGATGAGAAAGACATTAGGGAATATACTCAGTCCTTCTGAATTGTTTTTCTCATCTGTAAAACGTGGCTAATATTACCCATGCTATAACTTTGTTTTCACAAAGTATGTGCAATCTTTTACGTAAACATTTGCAACATGATTAATAAGCATAATCTGTGTTTTAATAATGATATTCTGTTTAGTCATCTATACATCCTTTTTTATATGACATATTCTCATTTATTTGAGTTCCTGTTTATAAAGTAAAGAAACAACTTGGTGAGGTTATTTGCTTTTCTTTCTAAGAAGGTTAATATTTAACTACATGTCATCAGTATTCCGGTGGAGTCCACTCATTCGCTTCTGGGGAATGTTCCTCTTTATTTCTGAGAGCTAAGCATTTGGTTGTTCTATCCCTGTTACACTCATGACCGCTCAGCTTGGTCGTGAAGGTCATTTTCGGATATTTTTCAGAGTTCACCATCATCTCAGGATAAATATTTGTGTATTTTCAAGTTGCAAATATTCACAGCTGACCCAAGCAGAAAACCATGAAGTGAAGGTTGATAACTTCCTCTTCTCCTTCATGGAGACTAAAATAAATAACCTGGGCATAAGACCCCAGTAGCTATTAGTGGGCCAACTTTAACCCAAATAGTTATTAATGAACTAAGTCTTGGGGTTAACAAATTTGCCTCCTACAACTCTGTTTGTGCATTTGTTAGAGATGTAATGCTGGCATGAAAGATCTTCACTCTGACCCAGCACCACTGAAAGTTTCTTAAAGTTGTCATGAAGCTTTCTCCATTAATAATGTCTCGTACTCTACCATTTAATTTTCCACGCATGCATTATCTGCACTGTAAACATAACTCTCAGAAGTTTTTCTGTATTTTACAACTAGTACAGCCCCAAACTTGATTAATTTGGTGCCATAGATACTTCAAGAAAACATACATATTGAAGAAATAATTGTTTTACTGTATTTTTGTCTTTTCACGATTATAGACTTACATGGATTCTCTAATCCAACTAGACTAAGAAATGTCTGAGAAGAAAACTTAACTCTAGATCTTTTTTACCTCCTCTTTCCTACTGAGGATTCACACAAGTGATTGAAGACTTAACACCTCTGGAAAATGGTGTAGAACATGCCCCGGCATCTCAATCTGTTCCCAGAAACCCTGCCACACAGACTGGACCTAGATTACTCAGGGAGAAATTGAGATATGATGGTGCATACCGGTAATCCCAGTACTTGGGAAGCTGAAACAGGATGATCCCAGGTTTGAGGACAACCTCAGCAACCTAGTGAGACCCTGTTTCAAAACAAAAAATAAAAGGGGCTGGGGATGTAGCTCAAAGGTAGAATGCTTCTGGGTTCAATCCCCAGTACCACCAAAAAAAAAAAAAAAAAGGAAATTGAAGTATAAATGGGTATAACAAGCCAACGAATGCCCCTTTAGTCAGGGGAGACAACAGTGATAAAGTCTTGGGGTTATGATCATCAATAGCCACAGAATCTCAGAGCTCTCCTGTCAAGCCCATCTCACTCTCCCCCAAATTTGGGGCTTTATGGACTGTCCTGAGCCTGCTCTCCCCAGCTCTGCCCCTCCCCTTCAGTGACTTCATGCTGTGGTCTTGCCAGGGCTTAGTTCCTCAGCTCAGGGATCAATTTACAAGTGACTTAAAACTTTAACTTTGGCCCGATTCAAGGCATCTGAGAATGCTAAACCCCTGTGCTGTGTCTCTGAGATACTGCACCATGCCCCCCAAATTCCAGAGCATTTTCCCAGCAGTGTGGCTCTTTGGGGTCCTGTCTCTACTGTGGTGTCCACCTGTCCTGTGTGGTGAGTACGGAGTTATGGGAAACAGCAGGTAGTTTAAATAAAGGTATGAAGAAGAATTATTGACTGAGAATTAGTTAATCACATGGCCATAACTCAGGACAATTTTGGAAAAGTACAATGAAGTACATTACCAAGAAGCACATTTAAATAATTGTAGTTCTTTTAATATAGGCTATAGTAACTTGGAAAGCTAAATATTACAAATTCTTGAGGTAATTATCTGGCACCAAAAAACTTTAATTTTTATATTCATTTATGACATATCACTGAGTATTCCTAAATAATTAAAAGTTAATTCTTCTATAGGCTCTATTTCTTTTTTATTGCATCAGCAATTGAGTTAAACCTATTTGCTATTGTGGAAATAACATTTTAAATTTTTATAAATAATGAGTAAATTTGCTGGAGTAAAATTCCAAAGCACTGCATAAACTAACATTGTATAAGTGTGAAGTATTATAACTTAGAGAATAATTGTCCCTAACTAACAAATACTGAAAGGGCTTATAAGGAGCTCCAGGCCCCATTAGGATAATGCTGGTTATAAATGCAGATGTGAATGATTGTTTTAATTTATAGATGAAGATGTGCTGATAAAAATAATATCTCTCATTTTCTGATATGCTTTCTTTTTAAGAGAAAAACTCTAAGATTATTTAATACTTACATACACATTCCTTATACTATCTATCAGAGCAGTTAAAGTATTTTGTTTGTATTCAAACTCACTCAACGGAAAGAAAAAATGTTACCACTCGTTTTCTTGATTCCTATGGACATTATGTTCCATATTCAAGGGATATTGGGTATTTTCCCAATTCTGGTGACTTAAGGATTACAGGCCAAACAGATAGAACATGGGTTCTTACAGTGTCATTTTGTCATCCTGGTAAAAGCATATAGATAATTTGTCAGAACGAATTTCTAGGACCTAAGAATAATCCCATGTTGTCTAGACTTTAAACTTTCTTAATATCACAGGGTGACTTCAGAAGTGTTTTTCTAAGGATGGCAGAAGAGTATTTTACAGCCAGGTGTGGTGGCACACGCTTGTAATTCCAGTACTTGGGAGGCGGAGACCGGAGGATCCGGGTTCGCGGCCAGCCTCAGTTACTTAATGAGGCCCTCCACAACTTAGTGAGACCCCATTTCAAAATAAAAGATGAAAAAATAGGGTTGGGGGTGTAGCTCAGATGTAGAACGCCCCTGGGTTCAGTCCACAGTACTGCAAAAAAACAAACGAAGAGTATTTTACTTTGGAATATTTTTTTTATATCCAAATGATGGATATTTTAAGGGACATTTAAAGTTAGGTAAAAGAATTCTTTTACCCTGGATGATTCTGCCCTTGGGAATTCAAATGGCTGAATCTGTCATTCTTCCAAAGACATACTCTATTCTAACCCTCTCATTATTCCCCCTGAATATCATTCTCTTGGCCTGGTAGTTCTCCTCTTTCTTTATAGGTCAGGGAAGGTACTTTATGTCCAATAGATCACCAAGAGATGTCATGGTTCCTTCAGATTTCTCTGTATTTATTCCTTTTTCTTCCACTTCCTCAAAATCCCACCACAGCATGGTCCATGTTTCTTAACCTGTGGTATAAGTTAAAACCAAATCAGTGTCAACCTGGTTTCTGAGCTTGCTTCTTTTTCTTGCACCAGTATCAACTTTCTGCTGCCTCTAAGCCTTTGCTCAAATCATTATTCCAAGCTGGGTGTGCTGGTGCACGTCTGTATTCCCAGTACTTGGGAAGCTGAGTCAGGAGGATCACAGGTTCAAGACCAGCCTCAGCAACTTAGGGGGACTCTTAACAGACCAGCTAGACCCTGTTTCAAAACAAAAAATAAAAAGGGCTGTTAGCTGGGGGTGGTAATGCACACCTGTAAACCCAGTACTTGGGAGGCTGAGATAGGAGGATCACAGATTCACAGCCAGCCTCAGCAAGTTAGTGAGGCCTTGTTTCAAAAGAAAAAATAAAAAGGGCTGGGGGTATAGCTCAGAGGTAGAATACCCCTGGGTTCAATCCCCAGTACCACAAAAGAAAAAAAAAAAGAAAAAAGGGCTGGAGGTGTAGAGGTGTAGCTTGGAGGTAGAATCCCATTGGGTTCAATCTCAGTAATATACACATACACACACACACACACACACACACACACACACACACACACACACCATTAATCCAACATGAAATGCCTGCCCATATCCCACCCATTTTATCAGTTCCCATTTAAAACTCAGAATATACTTCCAGTCTTCTCTAAGAAATGCCATCTTATCCCTTTCTCCCTTAGTTCTAACTCTTTCCTTCGTTTTTACCCTTCTTGCAGGCCACCCTTATCTTTGGACACAATTGTAAATTGACCAATATTGTGGTCATACTACTCATGTGGTCATGACTTATTTTCTTACAGTATTATAAGAATAAGGCTCCTTGTCTGTTGAACAGCCTTATGGGGATGAATTACAGAAATATTTGTTAGATTAATTCAGAAAAAGGCTTTTCCTAATGAATGTGTTTTATTTGATGTATAGAAAATTCCATTTATAAACTTTAGACTGGTACATAGGTGAACATTTATTTTGGACCTACGATGTCAAGAATAGACACAAAACATATTCCCTGCTGGCAAATGGGAAAAAGAAAGATACAAATAATATAAGTTAGGTGTTTTCTTTTATAAAAAGTGGGTAAGATGATGATGTGTATCTTTTAGTGGTATTTTGAACGCTGAATGAGAAAATATAAAGTGTTTAGATCATATCTGTAATACACTATATATAAGCTATATATATATAATGTATATATATACTGCCATAGAATACATACCAAATATACTGTACATTTAAATATGAATAATAGAAATAGTGTATATACTATATATTTATAATAATAAAATGTAAATACACATATATACATTCAAAAATACATGTACAAAAATGTATGGAATACATAGTTATCTAGATTATAGTAAGATCTCAATAAGTAGTTGGATATGTTATATAATCTCTTCCTAAAAACTGCTGTAAGTATTCAGAGAAATAAATAACTGTTTACTGGGAAAGGGAAGCCTTTCCAGAGCAATGGAACTTGAGCATGAACTAGAGAAGGAAGAATGGCATTCTGGGTAGGGAGAGACGATATGAGTATAGGTACTATGTGGAAATGTGTATGACATACTGGGGACCAAGGTTTAATTAGCCTATAAAGAAGACTTCTATGAGAAAATAGTGGTGGCTAAGGTTGAAGTATCTATTAAAAAGGCCAGGAGAGGGTTTTCTAAATACTAATTTTCTGGTAAATGTTGTTAAATTTTTAGTTTTAGTAAATTTATACTTCGGAAACAATTGTTACTTGGTTTCAGCCAATCTTACCTTAGTAGAATACTTGGACATTTGCTCTGCTACATTTTATTTAACTTTCTCTTGTGCAGTATTTGTGGTCCCTGACAGTGGTCCCTTTCAGAGGACTCTGTACCTTGGCCTATTGATTATTTCAATGTGCATGTCACCATTTTTATTTTTCTTATGAGCTTTCCTCTAAGATATTTTAAAATCCAGTATTTTCTTAGTGCAGATGGGTGGGTGGTTTTGATTGGGAACAGGGACTCAAACATTAACATTTTTACAGTTTCTCACAGACATGCATCTCTGCGTTTAGCCTGAAATCAATTAAATGTACCATTAGGGTGATAAGACTTACGACTAAATTCAGTTGTCATGCAAAAATGGTTCCTAAACAAGGTGAAGTTGCCTGAAATTGTCAATGAGGTGAACAAAAGAAAGCCTAAGGGATTATCACTGGAGCCTTGTAGTTCCCCAGCCTGAGTTTTACAGGAAGGAAACACAGGTGCACGGGTTGGGCAAGTGATCCTAGGGGCAGAGAAGATGGAAGGACAGAGTGAAGCCTTCCACAAGCCACACAAATTCTGGGATGTGCTATTTTACACGTTTTACAAACTCACATTCTCTCACTTTTGTGTCTCATCATCAAGGTTGTGATTTTCCTCCTAGCATTGCCCATGGATATCATACACGAATTAACTCATACAATATCTTCAAATACGAGGTTAGGTATGAATGCGATGAAGGATACCAAATGGTCGGACAAGCGAAACTCTCCTGCAGTTCTTCACAGTGGTCACCTGCAGCCCCTCAGTGCAAAGGTAACTCTGCTCTGTTCTTGGCCCACGACAAACACTGGGAACTGTCATGAGAGGATCGAGAGCAATGTTCTTCCCTGCCAGAAGCAGCACAAAAACATCTCATTTCATTTCATTTATTTAAAGTAATTAATATATGCAGATGGTACACCACATGGAAAGCACAAAGAACGTACAGAAACATTCCTCCCCTCCACTTCTTCCTTCCAGTCACATAATTCAGCCTTCTTGAGGCAGCTCCTATTCCCAGTTTCTTGTATATATTTCCCAACATATTCTAGAGCATCACATTTTATATGTGTGTACCTGTGGGCCTGTGCAAAATCTTTAAGGAGACTTGTTCTAACATAAATGTAGGCTCTCCTAGGCTAATTTTAAACTTCAAAAAAGTGATAGTTGTTTCCATCAGAATCATGTACAGGGTAGGACCCACTGAAATGTAGGGGTGTATACATGTGAGGGACTTGTAGTTTGTAGCCTGTTGTGGGGACAGGAGGAGTCACGATTGAATCTGATTTTTACATGCATACAGGTTTGCATCAACATGCATCACTTTGCTGTTAGCAAATTCATTTATTTGCCACCATTGTCTCCATGGAACACAGAAGAATAAGAAGAGGGGAAATCTGAAACCTTGAACCTTGTTACACTAAGCTAGGAGGGATAGTTACCTTGATGGCTAAGAATCTGGGGCCACATACATTTATTTATACCCTATCCCTCTATTGAGAACCTTTAAGACATTGGACAAGTTTGTTTCCCTTTCTGTATCTCAACTTTCTCCTAAATAAAATGGAAATAATAATAGTACTCACTTCATAGAGTTGTTGTGAGACTTAAATGAGATAGTCACACAAAGAACTCAGCCCCAAATCTGATAGGTGGCCATGTTTAGTAGTAATATTATTGCTATAAAAATGAAAGAAAAGATAGAACAGTAAACATCACCTAAATAAAGTTCATTCTTATTATTCTAGACTATAATGAGGTCTGTTTTCTTAGATTTACAGATTGCCTAACAATGTGTTTATATTATAGTTCTGTGTCTGAAACCAGATATTGAAAATGGAAAGCTGTCTGAGGATAAGGATCAGTATATTGAAATGGAAAATGTCACTGTCCATTGCGACTCTGGCTTTGGAGTGGCAGGTCCTCAAAATCTTACCTGTTCAGAGAATGGAACCTGGTACCCCGGGGTGCCCAAGTGTGAATGGGTAAGTGGAGAAATTCAATGAAGTTCTGTGCCATCAAACCAAAAAAATTGGTGGTCCCCACAAAGCTTTATTCACAGCCAGTAGTGGTGACATTTGACTTCTAGGATTCATTTCTGAGTAATCAGAGAAACTTTTCCATTTCTTGAAGCATTCTTAGATGTGGCAAGTTTTCTTATTCTCATTTGAGAACAAGAAAAACTTAACCCTTTAGAGAACAGGATCCCATAGACCTGGGGATGCTGACTCCTAACTATACATTTTACAGAGTGGATAAGATACTGTTCTATTTCTGGATGATCAGCAGAAATAGCCTCTATCCCCTTAATCTGGGCAACTGTCTCAGAATGGACCTATGTCAGTTGGGAAAAACTTTGGTGGGCCCCAACGTGACATCTGGTTTTCCATGATCAACCACCAGTCTGGGCTGGTCTATGTCCTGATCTGTAGCCCTATTATCATCAGATGCATCTCCTCCATGATTTGAAGAGAAGATGCTCCACCACACCCACCACCTCTGTCTCTTTCAGGAGGTCCCTGAAGGCTGTGAGCAAGTACTTTCAGGCAGAAAACTCATGCAGGGTCTCCCAAGCCCAGATGAGGTGAAAATGGCCCTGGAGATGTACAAACTGTCTCTGGAGACTGAACTACTGGAACTACAGAGAGAGAAGGCAAGACAGTCCATTCCAGAGTCATCACTGTAATATTTCCCCAAAGAGGGAGAAAGACATGCCTGCCTGGCTTGCTGCCTTCAATTCAATATGGATCGCTTAATATTTAGCAACTCTACTATATCTTTGGCACCAATATTCAAGATAGTAAACAGTCATATACCAAAACTACTTTGTCTTTGTGGTCATTTCAGACCCTAACAAATGAGGTCTCAAACAAATCCAATACATACCTTGGTGCTTTTGTTTATTGTGGAGACCTAAGAAGTACATACTTGGATTTGCGCCAGCGTGTCCCTGGACTCCACAGACCAACATGCACATGCATCACTCAGGTCCTCAGGGATCAGATTAAATGCCAACAATGCCCCCAAGCCCTGCCCATTCCCACCCACTGGAGGGGGTCATGCCTTCCTCTGAACTCCTGTGCATGTGGCCTCTTTCACTCCCAACACATTTCAGCTCTTGCCTTCCATGAAAGGCATTTGGGGGGGGTGATCTCCTCATTCCAACCCCGGAGAAGGAATTTCAGAAGAACGATGAAAGTGAAGCCCACATGTCAGCCACCTGCAAGTCTTCCCAAGTCTTGCATCTGACTTGGTCACCATCTTCCTTAGTAGTAAATGAGAATGGCTCAAGCAACTGTCACACACACGAGAAGCCCTGTCCCAGTCTCCTTTCTCCTCTGGGTACACCGGAGGGTTTTCTTCTTTTCAGGCACCACTTCCTTAAACTCTTGCTTCCTCTGAAGTGTCTTCTGCACTCCAGTCCCAGTGTCTCCTGCTGTTTCCTCTCTCCTTTACACAGGACTCTATGGGGACCATCACCTCCTTAATTTCCTCAAATATACTGCAAGGAGGCCATGGTGTCCCAGGCTCTCACTGAGCCTCATATGTGACAAAGGAGCTTGAACTGCTAGGGAATCCCACCTACCATGGGAGGTATTGATCCCGGATCTTAAAAAATGCCAGTACCTACTAGGATTGTCTTTGGTGTTTATCTTTGGGTTTTCCTGGGACCAGGATGTATGGACCACTAGTTTGCTTGGAAGGTGGTTCTGGAAAACACTGTGAGTGAGTAGGTCTCAAGACAGGGAAAGAAGGGAAGCTAACAAGTGACCATTATGAAGGGGCTTGTTGCTATTACTAACAGGGGCCCAGTCAGGCCGACAGTATTCAGAAGGTGCATGAGATGAGTCCAACCCTGAGTTCAATGAGAACCTGGGGTACGTATCTACGGATTCCCTTCCCTGGCTGGTGAAGACCTGCTCCAGCAGCACTGACTCCCAGGCACAAGAGACCCACACTATGGCCAGCAGATAAAGCTCTGAGGGCGGGATCAATCACCCTGAGGCAGAGGCACTGGTAGCCATTGTCACCCATCGGGGCTGTTTGCATGACCCCCAGGAAAGGCCAAGGGTGTGGAGCAGGGCACAAGGAGCCTCCTCTAGTCTCATGTGTGGTCTCATGGGCTGACACATTGTTCTATCCACCATGCTCTCCCCACACAAATCTGACTTCTCTTGTCAGATCCTGGGCCTCTGTGCCCTTTGTTGTCCCCAACAAAACGTTCACTTTTGCAGGACGGCTATCTAGTTTCTCCTCTCCCATGATGCTCTGGGCCTACCCTCTTGTTTGTTTTTGTTTGTTCATTTGTTTGTTTGTTTTTGTGGTACTGGGGATGGAACCCAGGAGCATTCTACCTCTGAGCTACCCCCAGCCCTATTTTTTTCTTTATTTTGAAACAGGGTCTCACTAAATTGCAGAGGGCCTAAGTAGCTGAGGCTGGCTGCAAACCTGGGATCCTCCTGTCTCAGCCTCCCAAGTACTGGGATTACAAGCGTGCGCCACCATGCCTGGCTTTGGGCCTACACTCTTGCAACCTAATTCTCACAAAAATTTGCCAACCTATCTGCAAAAAAAACTTAATTAAAATTTACTAATAAGTCAACAATCCATTACACCAAACTTGATTCCCTCTCTTTTTTTTTTTTTTTTGAGTATGATCACCTTGGTGCCTCAGAACACCCTCTCAATAGGATCTCCTTTTCTGCTCTCATTGTTTAAATGCCTTCTGTAGCATAACTTTCATCTTTTCCACATTATTCATTGAAAATAGGATCTAGGAAAATGGATGAGATTGTCAGGAACACAGAGGAGCCTAGGATAGCTAGCAGTGTCAGAAGTATTTACAGTAGAGGAATTTGTTCAACCTGCTGCTCATTGATGGTGTGAATAAGAGGAAAGAAGGGATTCTGGATATTTTATACTAAAATTTTAAATAAATCTTAGAATATACAGAAAGATAATTACCATTGTCCTTCTCAGAGGGTGGGCAGATGTATCACATTCAAAAAAAAGCAAATTGCCAACAGAGACTCATGATAGCAGGAAGTGTATAATTGTAAGCAAAGAACATGCAAAAGATGCCCACTGTGCTGTCTGTGACTTCCTGCACTGCTTCTCTTTATCTATTTCTGGTGACTGTAGAGACTGGAGAAGGGGATGCTGGCCAGATTCTTGGGGTTAGATGTGAATACGTGTTGTTTCCCTCACTCATTCTTGCTAATTCTCATCTTCTCCTCCAACAAGAGTGGCTACACCCTTTCCTTCCTCCTTTTTCTACCACACCTCACTCAAGAAAGTCTCCAATCAGCCGGATGTGGTGGTGCAGGCCTGTAATCCCAGTACTTGGAAGACTGAGACAGGAGGACCGCAACTTCATCAACTTAGGACCAGCTTCAGCAACTTAGTGAGACTCTCAGCAATCTAGTGAGACTCTGTCTCAAAAACAAAACATAAAAAAAAGGGCTGGGGGTGTAGCTCAGAGGTTGAATGCCTCTGGGTTCAATCCCCAGTAACTAACACACACACACACACACACACACACACACACACACGAACATCTCCAATCATTAAGTAATAATTTTAAATATTAATTCATTTTTATCTTCTTTGTTAAATGCTAGTAGGATTCATTTTATATCTTTAATAAGGTATTTCACTGCTCACTTACATTACAATAATTTTTTTGAAGAGTAGAAAACTTAATTTGTAATTTATATTGTACCACATATCGCATTTTCAGGCAAAAACTCACTCATGAGTTAAGTAGTTAAGTTATAACCTCAATGTTTTAAGCATCTTATATATTCAGATCTCCTTGTTTGATTGTTATACATGTATTCTGGGTAATCGAGTAGGGTAGCAAAAGAACAGAAGAAAGGGAATCAAGAAGAGGTACTTTGTCAGGTCACCCACCACTGTGGGCGACTAGAGCCTAATCCCATGGGGAAACTAGGAAGAGGTGTCACACACATACCAGAGAGTTATCCAACACAAAGGGCAAAGGAGCTGTGATACTGTTAAAATACCTTCCATCTCGGTGATACTGATAAAATACCTTCCATCTCGCATAGAAGGTGAGGTCTTGGGTGGTGTGAATCACCTCATTTCCTGGCCTTCTCTGTAAGAAGTCAGAATAGCTGGATGCTGCGGTTCTGGGAGGAGCCTGAGCAAAGCAGCACACAGTGAGGAGGCGGAGGTGGTCCAGAGTGTGCCCACGTGCTGGGACCCCAGCAGACACTCCCAATGTCCCGCCAGCATCACGTGACAGATGCCCTCAAGTCTGTTGACTTTTGTTCAGGGTGAGAGATAGTGATCTAGTTTCATTTTCCTACATATGGAAATCCCGTTTCTAGCACCATTTTCAATACTCTACTTTTAATAATAGATAGATCAACTCTATAGAAAATTAATAAGCAAACACTGGACTTGAACTACACTTTAGATCAAAAGGACCTGAAAAACTTATATAGAACTTTTCATCCACCAACAGAAGAATATGCATTTTTTTCCTAGCCACACATGGAACAGTCTCCAGGATAGGCCATATGCTAGCCCATAAAACAAGTCTTAACAAATTCAAGAAGATTAACTCAATAGCAGGAGAAATCTTGGAACATGCACAAATATGCGGAAATTAAACGACATGCTCCAAAACCAATAGATACAAGAAGAAACAAAAAGGAAATTAAAAAAAATATTTTGAGACAAATGACACTGGAAACATAGCATACCGAAATCTATGGGATGCAGTAAAATTGGTTACAAGAGGGTAGTTTATAACAATAAATGCCTACACTAACAAAGCAGAAAGAACCCAAATATTTAGAGAACAGAAACCCATAGGGAAAAAAAATCAATAAAACCAAGACATGGTTCTTTAAAAAACTAAACAAAATTGACAAACCCATAGCTAAGCTAAGAAAAAAAAAAGAGAAGACTCAAATAAGAAAAATCAGAATGAAAGTAGAGACATTTCAACACAGGCCTCAGAAATTAAAAAAAAGGAACATAAGGGATAATTATGAAAATTGGATAGCTTAAGGGAAATTGATAAATTCCCAGAAAAATGTAACTTGCCTCAGTATTTGGTAGGCTGAGACAGAAGGATTGCAGGCTTAACGATAGCCTCAGCAACTTAATGAGACTCTGTTTCAAAATAAAATAGGGCTGAGGGTGTAGCTTGGAGATAGAATGCCTCTGGGTTCAATTCTCATTACCACATGTAAAAAAAAATGCAACTTGCCAAAATTGAATTAAAAAATAAATAGAAAGCTTGAACAGACCAATAATAAAGAGAGACTGAAGAAGTAACTCAAAATCTTCCAACCAAGCCAGAACAAGATGACTTCACAGCTGAAGTTTTTCAAACATTCAAAAGGAATTATTTGTGGTTTTTTTTATTTTTCATTACAAAAATCCTACTGGTCAGATATTGGACCTCTTTGTCAATCCTCTGTTTTCTTATATTTTTCTCTTTGTTTCCTATGCCATCATATTTGCCTCATCCCTCCTCCATATCCTTTGAGCTATTCACTTGACTTTCTATTTTTATCATTTTGTTAATTAAAAAATATTCCCTTGTGGCCGGGCGTGGTGGCGCACGCTTGTAATCCCAGTACTTGGGAGGCAGAGGCTGGAGGATCCAGGTTTGCGGCCAGCCTCAGCTACTTAGTGAGGCCCTCTGCAACTTTGTGAGACCCGGTTTCAAAATAAAGTATAAAAAATAGGGCCTGGGGTGTAGCTAGGAGGTAAAATGCCCCTGGGTTCAATCCCTGGTACCTCAAAAAAAAAATTCCCTTTACTTAAAAATATCTTGTTTTTTATGGATATGGTGTCTATTCATAATTATCAGAGGATGTTAATAACAGTTTCTTTGGAAGTTCTATTCTGCTGTCTGCAAAATTCTGTGAATGATGAGTATAGATTCTATGTGCACGAGATTAGTCAGGGAGCTTTTTGTTCTTATTGGGAGTTGTAGCAGAGTTTGCTAATCATTTCTCAGTATGCCTTTTCCCCTACTTGCGTTAAGTAATACAATTACCCTTACTCCTTTAAAGATCATCAAGGAACGTGTTTGGCTGCTCAGCTGGACCGTCCTTTGGAGAAATCTCCCAGTGTGTTTCTCAGTCTCCTTCTTAAAAAGGAAGTTGCTTGCTGGCCACTTCCTCTTCCCCCCTGCTGAGGACTGAAATGCTGACAGGGTTCTCTTGAGCCAGCTTCTGCCACACTGAGGACAGTGCCCTGGGGCGTTGCTGGAGTAACAAAGAGGAAGGGACCTGGTCCCTGCCTGGGTGGGTGACCTTGTCATCCTGAGTCAGAGCTCTGATCAACCTGAACACACTTCTGCCTGGACTGTTTCGTGGAAGAGATACACATTTCTGCCGGGCTAGCCATTATGTTTTTGCCTGTGTTCTATCACAGCAGCTTAGCTTATGCACAAACAAATTTAGAGGGATCCCCTCTAATCTATTGGTACCATCTCTGTTGCTTTAGTTTTTCCAGTCTTCTGCCTGCTTATTTATTGACTTGAATTTCTGCCACACGATATGAGGAGATTGCTGCTTCTATATTCTCATTGAACTCTGCTTCTTCCTCCGCCCTTTAGCCTGTTTGTACCGCATCATTTTGGCATTGCCAACATCGAGAGCATGCATATTCTTTCCTGAAGTGATTGCTCTCGTCTCTAGAAGGCAGAGCAGCTGCACTCATTGGCTTGATTTCAGGGAAATGTTCCATGTATATAACTATTCCTATGCCAACCCTACCAGGTCTTGTTCATAGTGGCTCTATGTTAGTCTTGAAGTCAGGAAGTGAGAGTTCTTCAACTATTATTTCCTTTCCTTTGAGAGGTTTGGGGGAGTTTACTTAAGTGTGTGTGTGTTTGTGTGTGTGTGTGTGTGTGTGTGTGTGTGTGTGTGTGTGT